>QAOC01038673.1:257776-291057 GCA_003255005.1 Begonia fuchsioides | reverse complement strand
TTTTTTTTTCTGGAAATTGGATATTCTCTCTTGAGATTTTACTTGTATTGGTGTTTGGTTTCTTTGCATTTATTTAGCACATACGCATTTTCAAAAGAGAACAAGAAGGACGCTTTATCTGCTTTGTTTGATCACTTACGTACTGTGTTTTTTGAGCTTGTTAGTGTCTCTTTATTGCACAAATAGGCCAGTTCAATATTTCTGCCTTGGAACTCTCAGCTCTTTAAATTAGGGTTTTTTTTTTCAATTATACTCTCCTTAAAACTTCTTGCTTATCGAATAGAATAACCATTTGTAATTCATTAGGCGATAAGTCTATGAATTGTCAAAGCATAATCTTGCTTGATTTTTTTGGTGAAATGGCTATACCCACTTCTGTTCAAGTCCCAATTTGTTTAAAAGAAACTTGGGGATTGTGATTGTGTTTGTTCTGAAATTGGGAAATGCAGACTGGATTACTGTTTCTTCTGCCCAATTTTGGAGTGCAATTAAAAAAACATGTGTATTTTGTTCATTGTTGTTGCAGTCGTCCAGTACGAAGCACGCTAAGGAGATTAAATCGTCTGCAACTCAAGTTATAAATAATTTCGGCCTCTCCATTGCATGGAATTCCAGAAAATTGTACGAAGAAGGGTTGGGGAACATGAATTACTAAGTCCAACCTTGGTTGTCTGAGCATTTCGAAGAATTTACTCTTTTGTGAGCAAAATACAACTCTTGCTTGTGATTGGATAGTGCATCAAATGGTAATTTATTGCGGCATTTATGAATTGGCGTAAAAATTAAGATACATTATAAGATTATAGAGTAGATATGATATTATATCTTTGCAAATTTTTTGTTTGTGTTTATTAAGAATGTTATCGGTGTCTAATTAGATGTGGTGTTTCATGTAACATTCAATTGTTTGGTGTTGTAAGTTGTTACCTATGCTCCAAATCAAACTAGTTCAAATTATTGATATTTGCGAAAGATATGTTTTATTTCCAAAGGGACCGATTTGCTAATTATTCAAAGTTAAAGGATCGTTTTGCAAAAAAACGAAACTGTGTGAAGTATTAATTTTTACCGTTTTTCGGACTACGTACGATCCTACCATAAATATTCAAATCACGCTCCTCTTCGGTCTTCGCGACGAAAACGGTCGAATCTTCTCCTGTACTCTTCCTCTGCAAATTTCCCGCCAAAATGACCAAGAAGCGGAGGATTCCGGAGATTCTATGGCCGCGATCGAGCTATTTCTCTTGCCGATGCGATCGTGTCGCTGCTTTCTCCACCGTCGCCGGTGATCAACTGTGAATGCAATGGGCGGCGGTGCTAGGCTGCTGTAGCGAAGCGTAATGGCTTTTCTCGTCAGATCAGGCAATCCTCGGGACTATCAAAGGCTCGTGAGTCAATGTTTTGTTGTTGTTTTTGACCATGTTCCTCATTGTAGTCATCTTCGAGTTGATTCTCTCTGGTCTCAACATCAGGTGTGGTTTCTCTAGCTTGATACGATTCACTGAAAAGCCTTCGGTATTATTTCCAATAAGTGAAGTCATCTGGTTGAAAAATGTCTAGATTTATGCTTTTAACCATGAAGAGCATTGCAATGCTGTTTTTGAAATGCTGAATGTAGATTGATATTTTGATTTTGTTTTTTATGATTTAGCAGTTTTTATTTTCAAATTTCAGATTGTGGTAAGGACAATCGATCTGATTATGTGTCAACAGCTCAAGAATGTCAACGTGATTGGCCATGATTATGATAAGGCAAGCATTTTTTCTCTGTATTTTTCATAGTCAATTTATCCTTTTTTTCTTCTACGCCATGATGATACTGCTTTAATTATCTTCAGAGTTAATCTAGTTAACTGCTGCAAATTGGATCTTATATGAGTGATGTAGATCACGACTTGTAATGCTCCCCTGAAAACAGAAGGCTACTTTGTGCTGTGTTTACATGCTTTGACGTAGGAATAGCATTATACGTTTTAATTTTGAATTTGGAGAGTGATGTTTTTCGTAAAAAATACATCCATAGATCTTAAATCTCTAATTCTTTTTTCTCTCAGGATACTCAGTCTAGTCACGCTGTGAAGATGATTACTTCGTCAGCTTGGAAATTTCTTTTGAAGGGGGTACATCGTCAATTTGAACTCATTATCTGGTCTTCTCAATACCTTGGTTTTAAGCTCATATAAAATTTCATTTTTCAGGTTGGTGATTTCATTATGACATACCTACTAAAGTATACTTCTATATTTTTCTCTTTCCCTGAAAAAAATCCTTCAGGTGTCTGGCTCCCCAATCTATTGTGACATTCGACGTGGTAATTAGTAGTTTTATGAATTATGTGTGGGATTTCTGATATAATTTTATTGTGTTGATTTCTAATCAATTGTCATGACAGTAAATGTCATTAATTATCAAAGTTTCTGCTGGTTTAAAAAACTGGATAAACAAAATTATAAGCTTTATCAAAGGTTTCCGATATTTTTTCACGCATATGACAACTTTCTTAAAGAAAAAATGTGGATTTTTGAAGAACTGTTAATGTTTCATGTTTTAGGAAAGAAGCAAGTTGGTGAAGAAGAAAGACATCTTTTTAAATCTAAATGAATTCACGAAGCGAAATGTCCTGCAATTAGATAAAAAATTCTACCTACAAGGCATGGGTATTCCACAAGGAAGTATTATATCTTCTTTGCTTTGTTCTTTCTACTATGGAGATCTTGAGAGGTGTGTCATATATCCATTTCTGGAAAGAAATTATCAGCCATTCTTACATAGTGGTTGTAATTTTTCTCTTGCACATAATACCAATGGGGAAAAAATAACCACCCCCTCACCTGGTTTTATGTTGCTTAGATTTAGTGATGACTTTCTTTTCATTTCAACCTCAAAGGAGCAGGATACCAAACTTCTATTTAGATTAAAGGAAGGATTTCAGGATTACAACTGCCACATGAATGGCAAAAAGTTCGGTGTAAATTTTGATTTGGGGCATACATCCAAGATTCTGCCAAATAGGATGTTGGTTGGCAAGGACAGTAACTCATTTTTGCGATGGAGTGGTTTGCTTATCAAACTTTCGCACTCTAGAAGTTCAAGCTGACTACACAAAGTTAGTTACCATTATAATAATTTTATGAATTGGATGTTAACTATCCAAGACATTGACATTTTTCCTTCTAAGATATGTGTTGTCGCATACATGAGTTGTATAAAACCAATAGGCATATAGTTGCATAAAATTCTTATTACAAAAAAAATTGCCATAACCTTTTGATTTGCCAATGAACTAGTCATATCTTATTTGATATCTTCCTATATGTTCGTTTCTACTAATAACTTCGTTTTGTGTATAAAACAGGTTTTTGGGTAGCCATTTAAGAGACAATCTAACTGTACTATGGCAAAGTAAACCGGGACAACATCTAAACCGTAACTTGTGTGATTATGCAACACCGAAATGTCATCCCTTATTCTTGGATTCATACATCAATTCAGCCATTGTTGTGAGATTAAACATCTTTCAAGCGGTTTTGCTGTCCGCAATGAAGTTTCATTCCCATGTTTGTCAATTGTCCTATATTTGCAAATTTCCCACCAAATCCCATCTAAATATTATCAGAAGATCTTCTTATTTGATATCTTCCTATATGTTCGTTTCTACTAATAACTTCGTTTTGTGTATAAAACAGGTATTTGGGTAGCCATTTAAGAGACAATCTAACTGTACTATGGCAGAGTAAACCGGGACAACATCTAAACCGTAAGTTGTGTGATTATGCAACACCGAAATGTCATCCCTTATTCTTGAATTCATACATCAATTCAGCCATTGTTGAGAGATTAAACATCTTTAAAGCAGTTTTGCTGTCCGCGATGAAGTTTCATTCCCATGTTTGTCAATTGTCCTATATTCTTGGATTCATACATCAATTCAGCCATTGTTGTGAGATTAAACATCTTTCAAGCGGTTTTGCTGTCCGCGATGAAGTTTCATTCCCATGTTTGTCAATTGTCCTATATTTGCAAATTTCCCACCAAATTCCATCTAAATATTATCAGAAGATCTTTAGGTACTCTTTCTCACTATTTAGAGATATAAAAATGATTAAATTATTTTATAATCACGGTTTGGATTTTTGAAATAGTTGGTAATTTGTCATGATATCTGAACTAGAGGTCTCAAATTCGATCATCGGCGAAAAACAAAAAAAATCCCTTTTAAAAAACCCATGAAAGAAAAAAATGATCTATATGTGAGAACAAATGTTAAAAGATAATATAAATGATTAAGTTATCCTTCATCCTTTAGGTATGTACTCTTTTTCACTATTTATAGATATAAAAATGATTAAATTACTTTATAATCACAGTTTGAATTTTGAAATAGTTGGTAATTTGTCATGGTATCAGAACTAGAGGTCTCAAATTCGATCATTGGTGAAAACAAAAAAAAAATCCCTTAAAAACCAATGAAGGAAAAATAGATCTACATGTGAGAGCAAATGTTAAAAGATAATATAAATGATTAAATTATTCTTCATCTTCAAGCTCGAGCTTTTAAGATAATTGATAATTTGTCACTCACAATGCTTAGGAACAACTCAATTTTGTTTCCCTAGCGCTTTGAAATACATTGACTCTCCAATTATGTGTTCTATTAGAATTCTTCATTATACATTTGTTTCTATTTGCTATCATTTATTTTTTTCTTTTCTTTCTAAATTAATTGGTAATTATAAAAAATAATGGAAACTTATATTTCTCGAAACAATTTCTTAGTTTCTTTTACTATTTCAGGAACATGAATTTGCTTGTGAAAAGAAAGGATGATATCCATTGACCTCGATCCTCATCCCCAACCAAGTGTGCACTTGGAGGAAGACGAGGTCGAATGGCTCAGATTGAATGCTTTTTTTCAAACCTTGAAGAGAAAACAGACTCGGCATACTCAATTGTGGCACATAAGATGACCAGCCATATTTCAGCTGAACTAAGTTATGCTGAAGAATGTCCTGGCTATGGAAAATCAAATACTAGATTCGTCAATGTGAGAGCCAACAATTAACTTGCTTAATCCTGTACGTATTATGAAGTCTACTTCAGTTATATTTTATATTTAGTAAAATTCTAATTTATTTTTTCAGCTCGATTTATGGGGAAATGGTATAAAAATGAAGGAAAACATAAACAGCTTTTTTCAAGCACCATCTCAATTTGAGGACTCATTTGCAAGAGATATGAAGTGTAGCTTTGTGATTCTCTTGCCAACCATCGCATTGCATATGGTAAACCGTCGAACCCGAACTATATTTTTTGATTGATATTTGAGTTTTTCTTTGTTATATTTTAATATTTATCTGGGTGCTTAGAATCATTTAATTTTTAAAGAAATTGAACAAGAGTTGACTTTTCAATTTGACCATCTTCATAAACTCTGATTCTGGCTTCCACATAGAGAAATGTTGGCAGTTCTTTCACTTAGAATTTCATTTAAATCATTCACCCAAACATCAATTTCATTTAATTGCCTTCTATAGAACCCTTGTGGAGGATGTTGGAAGTTCCGTACAAGTTTGCTTATGTCCAATTCCTGAACTTAACACATCACTTAGCAGTCAGATTTGTGCTTCCGCACAATTTGATTAATGCTACATTTATTCTTTTATTGAAATTTCCAAAATACAAGTTGATTTGTCAAATAATGAGACCATAACTAGTAAATTTATTACCTCAATCATACAAATGATTGTTTGGAATACCTGCAAGTAATTGAGATAGTATAACAATTGAGTAGCTGTAGCATTATTCTAATACGAATCTCAATTCTCGAGAGCAAAAAACCAAATAAGTATCGAGAAAGATGAGCAAAGGCCACATTTGTAGAGTATTCATAAGTCTTCAACAAATACACAACATTTCTCCGAAAATAAATAATCCATATAATTCCTCAAAATAACAGGGTGAGGGGATGGGTTTGGGACTTTCCCAGTCTTTATTAAGATCCAACTCCAAAAATCCCCTTTTTTCTTTTACATTCAAAACATCTCCATGGTAAAATACGATGCTCACCTGCCAGAAATGATCAGAATTTTAACTTCAGATACAAAAAAGAAGAACAAAGGCAATGCTGATAAGGAACATCCATGCCATCCCCAAGGATTTACTTGTTTTTACTAAACATATAACTTCTATCTGTGATAAAAATACATGTATAAGAGGAAAACAGAAATCCAACCAAACTAAGAACCAGCATACACAATATTGTTGGTGTTGTTTCTTCTTATAATGAACCAATAATGACCAAAGCTCAATCCCTACAATATTTGGAGTTTAGGACTGAATCCCTGACTAACTGACATAAGATTTCACATCCAACATTTCAGTTGAATGTTGCCTAAAAAAATTCAAAATCCAAAAAAGAGCGACAAGAGTCGTTTGAGAAAAAGCTTTGTGAAACTGAGGGCCAACCAATATAGAAACCCTTCGGTTGGTCAACATAAGATCATCCGCTTCAACAACACCATTTATCAAGTCTAAGTCATCACGAGTTGCAATTCATTACCACTCTGGTTTGTCCCCACAATTATATCTTCAGTCCACAAAGAACGAGAACTATCCGACCATTTGGAAAATCTCTATAGGCCTTATCAGACTCTAGGAGCACCAACAAAATGAACAAAAAATGTCAAAGTAAATGACATACATGAATTGTTATATTCTAGATACCTAAAAGAAAGACCAAAAACTAACAACCAAGGAATTTGAACAGCAAATGGTAGTGAAAAAAAGCACAAAAGCTTGTAAATGCTCACAAATTGCACTTTAACATTTTAGAAGTGCAAGTTAATAATGCAGCAGTATACAACCTTTGAATTATGTCTATATAGATAGAGAACAGCCGAGAGTAGAGGAACCATACCAAATTAAATTCATGAGCTTGAAGTTAAACAACTTCATGAACTAATAGTACTGCAAGATGAAGGGTAAGCATGTTACCTGCATTTATCAATCAAGGTCTTCTAGCATAGGCTCTGATTGGGTATTTTGATTATCTCCGTTGCCTGAATTTGGTTCATCATTGTTGCCTCTCCCGCTATTACTAGTCTCAGCAGGTGCGCTAAATACCCTAAACGGCCAAGGTAATGAAATCCTCCTAAACGTCCGATCCCCGGCCAGTTGTGGCTGCAAATCGGAACTTTCCCCTGACCTAGTTTGGCTAGGCCTTTCAGTACCAGGAGCAGAATTTCCACGGACCCTTTGCTCATAATCATGGTCATCGGTGGGTAATTCGCTCCGGCACACAGGGCAAGAATTATGCATTTTTAACCAAGGTAAGATACAATTTGAATGGTATATGTGTTTGCAGGGCAACTGTTTAGCCTCCTCGCCCAGTTCAAACCTATCAGTACAAACAGCGCACTGGGATGAATCCGATGTCAATATTTCTTTGTCAATTTGAACAGTGGGAAGCCCCTCCACGGCTGATTTGGCGGCCGGAGGTGTGCCGTATCTATTAGGATCGTTCTCTGCGAGCTGCTGGATTAATTGCTCGAGACCAGGGCCGAAGAAGTAGTCTCCAAGATTGAGATTGGCATGGGGTTGAAAAGCTTCCCCCGAGGCATTCTGGATCACTAATTGGACATTAGCATTTTGAAGATAGTTCTGAAGGAACGACAAAGGATTATACCCCTCCGGATCCTGCAGTCGAGCAGAGTCGGCACCGAAGAGCTGAGAAAGGTCGTTTACGACGGTGCCACCGTCGCCGCTGGCGGAGGAGGCTGTAGTCGGGAAGACAAGCGGAAAATCATCGGAACCGAAATCTGAGAATGAACCAGCATTGAAGGAGAAAGAAAAGGGAAAGGGATTAGGGCTCGGGGTAGGGCTAGGGTTATGGTTAGGGGCTTCTAATTCTTCTATGAAGCCACCGCCGCAATCGGGACAAAAAAGTTCGTCGGAGGAGGATTGAGAAATGGAAACCGTTCGGTTGCACTCGTAGCAGAAGTAGAGCTGGGGATCGGCGCCGGCAGCCCCTCCACCGCTGCCGCCAGAGCTCCGGCTGGGCGAAGACATGGAGAGAGGTGAAAGCCAAACAGAGGTTGACAAGGAGGGAAGCAAGGGAAACAGTGGAGGGGCCAGGGGGAGGGGAAGACTGGTTGATTAGTTAACTAAATGAATAAATCAACCCAATCATTTTAGAAGCACCATAAAAGTTGACTTTCACTTTTATGCTTAGAATTACCTCGTTAAGGACCATTGTGACATAATTTATAATATGTGGAAGACATGAATTACGTTATTATGATTCATGTATTATATTTGCAAGTAATTTTAGATTTATTTTCTGTCTTCATTCTAATCTAATCCAATGAAGTGAGGCATAAATAATTGGCATATATACATTTATATGTGCAATTTTTTTGTTAAGTACAAGGCACATGCGTTGTGATGCATGGAAGATAAATACGGCATATGGATGAGCTAAACAGCTCGCTCGATGTCAGGTCGAGCGTAGAGCGTCAAGGCCAGCCCAACCCTCCAAGCGGATGCACGCACTTTTGAGGAGAGTAAAACTCCATCACATGCAAAGGAAACGTAAGAGAAGAAATAATTGGTGGTTACACGGAGCAAGGCGAGAATCTCACGAGGACAAAAGAAGAATATATGTTTAGTCATCCTCAAGAGGAAAACCAAACGAAAAGGCTTTGCTTGCCTTCACCCTTTATCTCTCTAAAATTATATATAGAGAGAGAAACCTCAACACATTCCGTCAATAACCCAACAGTCAAAACTAGAAAAAAGGGAAATCATGGAAGCAAATGGATCAGCTGATCTGGACGGTTTCGAAGATTTCGAGCCTCTCTGTGTATGGCTGAGATTTGCAGATCGGGATGTTCTCGAAGTTCATCTCCAAGGTCGGTATCTTCTTCTCCTTTTGTAAACACTAGATTAAACATGGTTCTTGATCAACCTAACATTCATCCAATGATGATTAAACAAATACGCCTCTTGGAAGGTTTCAAAAAGGAGAATCTAAGAGTGCAAGTCACCGACAAGAACATTCTATGCGTGACGGGAGACCGGCCTCTAAACGATGGCAAGAAACGGAGCCGATTCGAGAAGAAAATTGAGCTCTCAAGAGACATAAACACGAAAGAAATCAGAGCAAAGTTGGGTGGATGTGGTGTTCTCTCTCTCATAATGCCCAAGAAGCTCAATTCGATTCAAACCCCTATACAACGCCATGGAGGAGAATCAAAGAGAGAAGACGGCCTCACCTCTCGAGCCATGAAATTCACGGATGGAATTGGCATGAAGCTGAGAAACTCCAAGAAAATGGGCCCCATGGTGGTGGTTGTGGTCTTGGCAGCCATGGTAGTAGGATTTGGAGCTTTTATAGCTCAGAAATATATACCTAAATACCCAGTGGAAAACTAAAAATCTATTAATTTGTACGATATATTATTCTAACTGAAAATATTGGTCCCAAATATAAAAATAGTGATATCAATAATCTCAATAGTCGGGAAATGATCAACAAATTACTAATATAAGTCCATAGGTGAGCTATTTGTTGACCAAATTAAGAATTCAATGTGAGGTTACGTTGAGTAAAATGCATGCAAGAACAGAAGTTGCATCTATAAAGTTCCAGAAAATCATGGAATATAAGTCCGCTCTACCCACCAAGAATGTGGTATGAGCCACCCGGTAACAGAGCTAGCAAGAGTTTGCGAGATACAATTTAGACAAACCAGGGGGCGGGGGGCAGTGAGCTTCAATACTCCTACCTCAGTTCTGTTTGAATGCGTAGAAATAGAGGAGCAGATACAGGAAACTTACAGCACTCTAGCAGATCAACGAAGTAGACTCGCTGAATAAGGAAGCCAACAAGAGACGGAGCTCTGGAGGAGACCATGCAGAGACTGTGAGGATTACGAGCGTAATGCTGATCGTCCATCCCCATTTCATCAGAGACTGTGAATAAGGAAGAGGAGATAGCCCTGACATATCTGGCTCCTCCGGTTGGTTGTCTGAGAAACCAGATCTCGGAGGAGGAGACGGAGAATGAGTGCTGGGATGAGGAAGAGCAGGAGGAGGCGACCCTGTATTGTTGCTAGGGCGGCTTTGCTCTTGGTCACCATCGCCATCCGTGGAATTTTTATTGTCGCTCAAACGCTGCTCGAGGACCCTGACTTGAAGCTTTAGCCCCAAGAAGCAGTGCCGAAGACGGCCGCAGATGAAGTATCTTGTACCAGGTTGATGGAGACTGATTACGCTCTCCCCATGGGTATAAGCTTTGATGGGTTTCATTGTGCGGCACATGATGTAGTCGATCTGGTTCACTTCCAGCACGTCGTGTGGCGGTAAGTACATGAACTCTGTTCTTGCCCAAAAAAAAAAAACTAAAATAAGAGAGAATCATTTAAAATTATGGAGAATAAAATTATGGCAGCAAAAAAGCCTTCTAAAAGGGATATAGGGGGTTTTTACGCCGGCATTCTTAGAGTCTTGTCCATTCTTAATTTTCTCCATCAATCCCACAAATTCAAGTCACGATCGACTAAACATCAAGAAGCACGGAGAAAACTGCTATGGTAAATCAAAATCGGAGGAGAGAGGGACAGAAAATCTTCTAAAAAAACATACTCAAATTGGAGAAGGATAAATGCGAATGAATCACATAATAGATCACAGCTCAAGGAAAGAACAAACCTAGAATGTCACCAGCACTAAACTTGGTTTTAGTAGACCAGGCATGGAGGTTGGAACTAAGATCCCAGTTTACCGAGTGGTTTGTTGCCCAGACGCAACGGAAGAAAATCGATGTGATTACTATCAACACAATCGCCTTCACTGCCCACACCGGTCTCAGTCTGTCCATTCCTCTTTCGAATTATTACCTGCATTAGAGACAAACGCTACTGTTCTTTAAGTATCAATATCTTCCACAAAAATCACATCAAGAAAAGCCAAGAATAAAGAACCGCAACAAAACGAGCATGAAATAAAAAAAAAACTAGATGATAAAAAAACGCTTCGTTTCATCGACGAAGTAAACAAGATCACATCTAGAAACACAAATAAAAAAACAGACAACAGTCGGACTCCAAAATGCGGTAGTCATTTACCAAAATAGTATTGAAACAGAGTTTTCACTGATCTCGGTTGAGTGAACGAGAAAACCACATCCTGCATCCACAGCTACGCCTGTAAACAAGAAGAACCTCGAGAAGATTCCAATGGCGGGAGAGCGAGAGAGGAGACTCAAAAGCTTTCAGTGACGATCAAGAAATCTTCACCTTCATTTTCCCGCCTTTTACGTAATGCATCGCTCAACCGGGAAAACCGTTATTCTCTGCCCACGCTTATGATCGCGCGTGTCTACACGATTAAAATTACACGGGCTGGGCTTTCTAGCCTGCTGCTATTAAATATGAGTAAATAATAGAATTTTAAGTAAATATCAATTAACACCCTAAACTTTAAGAGTTATTAGGAAAGGACCTGAATATTTCTTTGCAAATAACACCTCAAACTTAACAGTGGCCGGGAGATTCTCTGCTAAAGCTTTGAAACTGAATAGTAATCTATTGATATCATTGGTCGAGTTCATCGTTCGATGATCAATCGATTGTAATTTAGCCCTCGAGATATTTAAGATTACGGGTCGAAAGATCGAATGCGAGCAGCTGACCTACCGGCATGGCTTTTTCCTCGTTTTGCTTGCTATTAGGTGGAGAGGGTGAGAATTCTCTCTCTAAAACACACATGTATGACTCGCATCTAGAGAGAGACATGGAGAGAGTCGGAAAAGGCTATATATGTGAAGTTTTCATGCAGAAAAGGAAGAAGAAGGAGCTCCAATGGCGGCCACGGAGAATCAAAGAATTCATCCAGTCGACGTCGAAGCAACACGAACAGCCCCCTTGGTGCCTCCAGGCAGTTCAAAGTCAGAAAAACTCGACCAAGTTCAAACCCATCACCGTCCTCCATTGCCACGCAAGAGCAGCCATTGTTGCAGATGGATTTGCTGCCTCCTCTGCCTCATCATCTTCCTCATAATCGCAGTCGGAATAACCGCCGGCGTTCTCTACCTTGTTTTCCGGCCGAAAATACCCAAATACTCGATCAACAGCTTGAGCATAAGCGACCTGAGACTCAACTCCGACATGACCATCACCGCGAAATTCGACGTGAAGATCACGGCGGAAAACCCGAACGAGAAAATCGGAATCTTCTACAAGAACGGCGGCGTTCTGAGCGTGTGGTACTCAGAAACTCAGCTTTGCCGGGGACACTTGCCGGAATTCTATCAAGGTCACAAGAACAAGACAGTTCTGAATGTGTCGCTGACAGGAGAGACAGAGTACGGGAATAGCTTGATGAATGCTCTTCAGCAGCAACAGCAGACGGGGCGGATTCCATTGCAGCTCAAGGTTTATGCTCCGGTGGCGGTGAAATTTGGGCAGTTGAAGCTGAGGAAGGTGAAGATTTTGGGAGAGTGCTCGTTGGTGGTGGATAGTTTAAACGCTAATAATCCCATTAGTATAAAAGCTAGTAATTGTAGGTTCAAAGGGAAGCTTTGAACTTCATTACCACTTTTGCCAATTTCATTTTTTTCATTTATATTTGATTATTTCTTTCTCTTTTTCCCGACATTGTACCTGCGATTATGGGAAAAACAGGGGAAGGCGTTGTTTTAATTTTGTTTTTAACCTATTTTAAACTGTTTGATCTTTCCATATTTGTCGTCTTTCCTGCGAGTGCGAGGAGAATAGGCGACTGCGGTGAGCTTCTGAAACAGGGGAAGACGGGAAGCAGTATAACGGAGCTCTGTACTCGACTCTTTTGTGTGTTTCTGAGTTACGATTGTTCCACCATTTCTCTCCCTCTTCTTCATTTTAATGGAGGTTTTGCTTTTGTTATTCTACTGCAATTCTTCTGTGCGCGACCTTGTTCCTTCTTTTTCGACCTATGTTTGTTTTCGGTGGGCACCATTACACGAAAGAAGGATAGGTAAATTGAAATCATTCCATTGTCTGGGTTAGGATTATTAGATTTGCTTTGGTGGAGATATCGTGGGCTGTTTGGATTCAAGGTTGAAATCACGATGTCTGATCCGTACGAGAAGGCTAAAGGAGGCAGGCTTCCCTTTTTTCTTTTTTCAATCCTTATCAATTTCCTTCACAAAGTGGACACTTTGGTAAGCAGTTTGTTGATCTGTTTAAGCGTAACTCTCGTACTTGTAGATGGTTTTTGAGGGCCAACCTTTGCAGAGGAAGCTTTTTGCATCGAACTGTGCTGAAAAAGAGTGAGACGCTTGAGTCATCACTCATCATCCTGTGCTTGATTCATACCATAGTTTTTGGTTTCTCTGTGACACAAAATCAGCTATAAATGAGAAAAATGCTTCTTGCAGGACTGGATTTTCTTGAAACTTGCCCTCTACTCCATTTGGAGACTTGTTTTTCGATCGGGTAATCGTCCGTTGGTGCAAAGCTCCCATGATTGATTTGAATGCTCGACTGAATACATTGTTCGAATTCGGGTAAGTGCATTAGTAATTATATGAGTTGGATGAATTAGACGGATTTTGATCTTGACTCCTATTGGTCGAATTTCGAGCTAATGACTTCCAAAATTTCGAGGAAATACGCATACGATTTGTAACCAATTTAGACTTTATCGACTTTCCACAAATTTATTCAATAGTTGAGACAAATGGTAATTTGCTTTAATTATTTATTTTGAAGAAGAGAGTTAATTGTTTGTTAATTAAATAATAATTAGTGAAATCAGAGTAATAAATTATAATTTGTGTTACTTTGAGAAAGCAAATGAAGTAGTTAGATGAGTTTTCAACCGTTGGATTAGAAATGAGTGTGATGTGAAGATGAAACGTCATCGTATATGAAGGCGGGGGGGAGCTCTTAGCGCCGTCCCAGCTCTCTAACCTCGCTATCTGCTGCCTCACTCTATCTCCTCGCTTGGGTTCGCTCTTATCCCCTTCCCAAAACCCTAAATCCCAAGGTATTCAATCTGTGCTCTCTCGCTTTCTGTTTATCTTCATCAATCGTTTATCGTTTTCGTCGATTGGTAGGCTCAAGGTCCGTTGCGTGTTTGTTGTTGTCGTTTTCTGCCTTTTGGATTTCTAGGGTACGGAGCGAGGTTCAATTTTTTTTTTCTTTTCCCTTCCGATCGTTCAGCTATGATTGATAGTTTTCTTTCTTTTACTGCTTTTTTTTTTTTTATCATTTATGAAGTATTAGGGATTGAACTTTGTTAGATTGAAGTCTTGGCTTTGGGAACCCTTGCGTGTTGAATTTTCTTGTACGAACATTTTTTTATCACGTTTTGTGATTGTGTTCTGCGAGTGATTCAAGTATTTCAACCTTTTATTATTTTTCTGCGCTGCAATGACAGCGTGCCGGAGGACTATTCATTACATCTTCTAAACTCATTGTTTATTTTGCTTTTTTCCTTGTGAAGATGAATCGGGAGAAACTTATGAAGATGGCCGGTTCTGTTCGCACTGGGGGAAAGGGTACTGTCAGAAGGTCAGTTTTATTTTTCCTTTAGATTCAGTAATATTCTTTCTGTATTTGCAGTATAATGCTTATCTTGACGTTACCTGTAATCATTGACTATTGTCGTTATCCTACCCTGGCTTTCATTTTACATCACCTGAAATTTTTTGTGATGCCTATTTCAGTTATCCTATGAAATTTCTTGCTTTAGGCGTTTACATTTTTTCATGGTAGCTTTCATTGTACATTGTATTTGTTTCTAAAAACTATAGTTATCTGTCAATATTTCTGATAAAAAAAAACTTGGTTCTGTTGATTGAGTTCTTTGGTTATTTGTCAAGTTTAGCTAAAGGAGGCTGGGGATTTTTTTTTTTGAGTGAGTTAATTTAGACCATCCATCAATCTTTGTTCCTACTCCTATATATTTCTTGTCCATTTTGTCAAATAGGTGTGCTTTAATCTACATTTTGTCAAAGAGAATTGTACGTTTTTTTAGAATTATTTATTTGAGACTAATTTTTACTTTGATTGGTTAGTGCATCTTTTAATTTGTACCCTAAATTTCAGAAAGAAGAAGGCTGTGCACAAGACGGTCACAACTGATGACAAAAGGCTTCAAAGCACCTTAAAGAGAATAGGGGTGAATGCTATTCCTGCAATTGAAGAAGTTAACATCTTCAAGGATGATGTTGTCATACAGTTTATAAACCCAAAAGGTGTTGCTATTGTGCAATTTTTCAGCATCTATTACTGCTTATTCCTAATAATTTGTCTTAGCTGACACCCTGTTCTTATTTTTGTTGCAGTTCAAGCCTCTATAGCTGCCAACACATGGGTTGTTAGTGGTGCTCCTCAAACTAAGAGTATGTTAGGATCCTCGCTAGAGAGTATTTCTAGAACGAGTAACTACTTGACTTCCTGTCACAAGGAGACAAACGAAAAAAAGAGAGAAAATAATATTGAATAAGCTTGATTGATTGATTTTTTAACCTTTTAAGGTTGATGCCTTTAAATAGACTACAAAATAACTTAATTCAACTTAAAAAATATTAAAAATAAGAAACTAGCCATATATATAGTAATTTAAAAATTAAAAAAAATAACAACTTAAGAAATACTAGCTTAATTAAAATAAAAAAAATAAATTATTTCTTAATTCAAATTATAAATATAAATTATTTAGATTTTCTTTTTTAAGTAATGTTTCTCTACGAAATAGTCCATTAGCATGCCCGTAAAAGAGTATGTGTGAAAAAAGTAGTTAATAGCAAAGAAAGTAATGATTTTTTGTAAGTATAATTTGTTGGTGTAAAAAATTGGAGGCTGTTAAAAAACTTGAATGTTTGTTTGAGGGAATTCTGAATGTACCATTTCCTGTGCTGTAGAATTGCAGGATATCCTCCCTGGCATCATCAACCAATTGGGTAAAGCTTCTCGCACCTTATAATTTTAAACTTTCATGGTGCATTAGAAATTGAAGTATATATTTTCTTCTGATTGTTTTCAGGGCCGGATAATTTGGAAAACCTGAGAAAGTTAGCCGAGCAATTCCAAATGCAGTCGCCAGGCGGAGGTGTTGGGGCAACAATTCCAGAAGAGGATGAAGATGACGGTGATGTTCCAGAGCTCGTGGCAGGGGAGACCTTTGAGGCGGCCGCAGAGGAAACCCGTGGTTCTTAGAGGCACCACTTTCCAAAGAATTTGGTGTCGCTTTTAATGTATGTACGGCGGATTAGTTATCGTGGATCGATCGATTCGATTGTGTTTCTAGCGGATACATTTTGATCTGGACGTTTTGCTTGTGGTTTTCAATGCTTCTTTTTTCATGAGTTTGATGATATTGTGAGGTCCCTTATTCACGGGCTTATTATGCTTCTCTGTGCATGTAACGGTAGTCTAATGTTTGGGAGAAGCAACATAGACTGACGCAGTAACTACACTATCTAGTCATATTAGCTTTCGTGCTTAGAAATTAGAATGAGATTGCTTGCTTGGTAGCTGAGAAAGAGCTGCAACTATTGATTGTTTGGTAGCCTAGAACAGGGCTTCAAAGAAACCACGAAAATAGCTAGTCGGAAAAACATGGCTCCTGCCCTGTTTTTGTGCCTAGCTAGTGATTCACAAGATTCCCAAAGCAAAGTTATATGCTTTTGTATTTTCTAATTTTGTCTTTTGAACATGCTTGTAGTTTTGGATTCAATCAATCCAAGATTCTGGCCTACTGATGCCCTAATTAGGAGCCAACATGACTAGGTTTGGCCTGGTTCAGACTCGAATCAAACTCTCCATAGGGTTTCATCTAAATCTGCACAGCCCCAAGCGGCCTTTCTTTTGGAATTTATGCATGTTTCAACCGATAATCGGATGATTGTTTTACTACGGGAATGAGTAGAAATTACTCAACTTTCATGGAAACTTAGTTGCACTTAAGAAGAATTAAGTACAAACTTATTCATGGTCCTTTTTTGAATATTTCTCTACCCAAAAAACCTTCTCATCACTGCGAGAAGCTACAAAGCCAGCCGACACTAGAAAACACACGACGCAGATGCCATATAGCTACTTAAAACTCAAAATAATCTGAAACATTTATTCGTAAATTTAGTGGGAGAATCGAGATGCGAAGTTTACTTGGACATATGGATGACACACCGCAAACATTTGCCTGCTTGCATTAACGTGAAAGCTTGGTTGATTTCTTCAAATGACAAGTTATGAGTAATGTACTCATCAATCTGGATTTCCTGCAGTACAATTTGTCATATAAATAATGGTCACATGATCCATTTCCAACAATACTGTACATGCTCATGATGCGCCATAATTCGTTGTTATGTGAGAGTTTCCCGCTATAAATGCAATGACGAAGCTGAGATAAAAATTGGTACCTTTTTCATATACATGTCAACTAGTAAAGGAAGGTCAGATTTAGGTTTCCATCCTCCAAGAAGAGAACCTCTCAATGTCCTTCCAGAAAGAAAAGTACCATAATGAGCTGTAATTTCCGGCTTCACTTTTGGAACACCAAGAGTAACAGTCACACCCCATCCCTGAAATTTATGATCATGAATAATTAAAAAATGAAAGGAGATTAAGATTATTAATCAATAAGAAGCAGGAAAGAAATGAACTGAATTACATCACAGCATGACTGCAATGCGGTGGTTATCATTCCTGTGTCCCCGATGCATTCGAATGAGTAATCTGCCCCACCATTGGTCATTTGAGTAATGACCTGAAAAAGGGACACTTTCTAGTAAAGGTGCACCAGTAGTTAAAAGAAAATGATTAATTCTCAAAAACTAAAGCTACCAAAATATCTCCTACAAAGATAGAAATTGAAGATTTTACTGTAAGATTCTGCACAATGCTGGCAAAATACTACATTTGTTTCTTAATTGTAACATTCTTTGCAATTCTGTTGTCAAGAGAAATATAGACAAGAGGAAGTAACCAAAAGAAAGTTTAATTCTCTCGGGAAAGAAAAGGAAGAACTAATGCTTTAAATGCTGCTCATGTGAAAATACCCAAAAGAACAGGATCGCCAAAAAAATGATTGAGGTTGAAGGCATGAAATTTGAGTTTGTGACAGATTAAAACTTATAAGGTAGCTCTCCCTGGCTATAGAGACACGTTTTTCTGATTTCAACTTCAATCATAACTTAAGAACAAATGCTTTCATAAGACAATTTTAGCCAAAATTTCACAGAAGTGAAAAATAAAAAATTGATGATCTAGGCCTTAAAATGACGGCATGTTATTTAGTTTTGATTCTTTCATCCATAATGATTGCTCAATCCGTCTAAATTCACTAATAAATAATTTCTAAAATTTTTTTTAGAAAGAACTTGGAAACCTACCCAGCTAAAATATACCTGTTGAATGGATTCAGTGCACTCATTTGGGTTGACGAATTGAGTAACTCCAAAAGCTTTAGCTGAAAGAGTAAAAAATGCCATCTATCCCAGATTCTTGATCACTTGAAAAATGTTACAGTCCATCAATAAAAGGCAGAACTTGGTTACCTTTTTCACCCTTCTGAGGATTAATGTCTACACCAATTATTTGAGATGCACCCCTACCTTTGGCACCTTGAGCAACCTTCCAAGAACATAAACTATAACCAATCAGAATCATGTTACCATGGTCAATTAGATGCTTTGGTGGTAATATCTAGAGCCCATGATGTTTCTAAACTTACAGAAAGTCCTACAGTTCCAAGGCCATAAATGACTACTGTTGCCCCTTTGGTTATATCAGCAATGTTCCAAGCTGCCCCTAGACCTTCAAATATTATTAATTCGTCAGTGAGAAAAAAACAGAAGATACACAGATAATAACTCAAACAATTTTACCAAACTTGGATCATACACATTTAGAACAAGTAAAGGAACAAATGTCTTGTCTTGGATTAAGAAACTCCAACCTGCTGCAACACCACAGCTTAAAAGGCATACTTTTTCCAGAGGTGCTTCTGGGCTGACTTTCACAGCACAGCCAGAGTGCACAACAATATATTCACTGAAACTTGAAACCGCACAATAATGGAAGATAGGCTTCCCATTAATTGAGAAACGGGTTTTCAGATCACTATGCATTACACCTCTCCTTTCCAACCCCAATACTTTGCACGCATTGCTTTTACCAGACGTGCAGTGCTTGCATGTCTTGCATTCCCCGGTGAATACAGTAAGCACGTGATCTCCCTCCTTGAACTCAGTCACTCCTTCACCCACACTCTCCACAATGCTGCAAGTTGAATGGGGAAATGTTAAAATCTCTCAGAGAGCGTGTGACAAAAGACATCTATAATTATGGGGTTAACTTCTAGCATCAGCCCACCATTATGGGATAGGGTCAGATTACTAATATTATCATGTCCAATTCTTGAGAAATCCACTTTAAATTCTTGTTTCTCTTCTGCAAGCAGGGAGAGTCCATTTTCCATGACAACTACCATTAACCAGTAGGCTCTTCAGCTCCACTCTATAAACTAAACCTAGAGATCTATAGTAGATCCAATCATTGCTCACACCAAAAAAAATCACAAGTCAAATTTTATTGAATTATGATATCTATCTATCAATATTGTGATAGAAGTTAGGGCCCCTTAATGCTTAAAGTAACAGAATCAAATAAAGAACACAATTAACTGAAAACAAGGAAAGATTACATAGGACGATAAATGAATATGTGAAATACAAGCCAACTGAATCTACAAACTGACCCTAAAAACAGACCCTAAAATTTTTAGCTGCACTCTACAAACTGAATCTAGAGATCTACTCCACATCCAATTATTGCTCACACTGAAAAGATCACAGGTCAAATTTTATTAAATCATCATATTTATTCATGGATCAATGTCTGCAAGCATGATTTGATCCTATCTGACAAGTAAAACATAGAAGTTACCCTGATGCTTCATGGCCAAAAATACGAGGGAAGATAGCCTGCACCGAAAAAAAGGCATTTGTGTCAAAAGTTTGAAGTTCTATATGAACAAGGAAGTTTTTATGGCATTGCACAAAGGGATTGTAGAGAAATCCAAAGAAAAGCTAGCAAAGTAAACAGAATGACGGAGAAGAAGAAAAATGATAGTGGGTTGTTAAGATTTGAATCATCCGCTGGAAAAGAGGTGATGTTGTTTTCACTGCGGTCAAATACTAATTCCACATCTTTTAGGTCACCACATACGTGTAATTGGAAGGGAATGGGGGAGAGGGAGGAACATTGGAAATTCATATTTTTCTATCTGAATTCTTCTCTCCTCTTTCTCTAAACGTCGCTTTTCTTAACCAATCATTTTATCTGTAACCACTTCCTAAATCACTGCTCTTCATCTATTCTTCTCATCAACTCGTATCTGGTTGAAGTTAATCAGCAGATTCCAGTTATTCTTCTAATAAATCAGTTAAAATTGATCAGATCGTGGCATAAGCATGATGGAAATCTAATTCCATTCAACCATTCCAACATTTTCCCGGGCCCATAAAATAAGAAAACGCTCAAAGGCAAACAACCTACCTGGGTTTCCCAAGCCGAGACATCACTGCGGCACAGGGAGGTGCAGACTACTTTGACTCTAATCTCCATAGGCTGCGGAGGGCTCACTTCCACCTCTTCAATCACCAATGGTTCTCCAGCTCCCCACGCTACCGCAGCTTAATTCAATTTCAAACTCCCAAAATCAACACCAAAAGTCGAAGTTTCCACAGCGAAAAGATACTCGCAGCACAGATTCCATCTAACAAAAAACCTGGAGTTTGTATTTTACCTTTGCAAGTGATAACAGCCGGGGACGTTGACGACATTGAGACGCGGAATGGAAACAGCAGGAGATAGGCAGATGACAAAAACGGAAAACGCAAAGGCGGTAAGAGCAGCAGAAGAAGAAGGACGATAACGGAGGTCAGGTCTGGGGGTAGGTAGCTCGACGTCGGAATCAGACGGCCTGACTTCCGTGAGAATTTGAGAGGAGGGAGAGTTGTCCGAGTTAGGTGAGCGAGTAACTCGGAGGTTGGTGAAACTCACCCCTTGTAAAATGCAAATCATGTATCAACCACCTTCCTCTCAATTTCCTCCCGCAGTTCAAAGAGAGAGAAATTTGGTAAAATACAAAATCAACCCCAAGGTTTAATTAATTGACAAAAATCAAAATGTAAAATTGTCCTGCTAATCAGTCAATTCTTATTGACTTAAGGTTTTAATTTGATTAGTGCGACCCATATTATATTATAATTCGATTTAATAAACAATTAAATTATATTCTAAAATTATAATGCAAAATTAAAAATCATATTATGCATAGATGCAGCAACTACCCATACTCCAAATCATCGAACTAAAGCTCACAAAGACTAAAGCTCTGAACTTTCAAAGAAAATCCCCAAAATTGATTACATAAAACGCCTAATTTTGATATTGTTGGGCTCGGATAAATCTATTTATAGAAAACAAGTGTAGTCATAATCAAGAGAAGTGAATACCAGCCTTGTTGAACAACGACAGGAGGTACAGGAACTCCTGCAATGTAAGCTTAGAAGATCTCTTTTCTTCAAAATCTCCCTCCTTCAAAACTGCCAAAACCTTGTCTTTGAATTCAGAAGCCTCCCCTTCTGCTTCTTCCCCCGTCTCCATCTCCATCTCCATCTCATCATCTTCTCCACCATCCTCCCCATCCATCTCCATATGCAGTTCCCCGTGAGAGTCCTCGAATCTCGGAAAATCCACCTTGTCATCTCCATTTGCCACTGAACCAGAACCAGAACTGCCGAGAGAAAGATGGAGTGCCTGCAGGGTCTTGTAGTTTTTCTCCAGCAATGAGAGAACCGACTTTTGCCTGAAAATCGAACCAAGAGTTTTGTTTTTACGGTTGAAGCAAATTCGCAGAAACCCATCCCAATCTTTCTGCTTCACTTCTATTTGTGGCTTCCTGGGCTCGATTCGAACCACTGACGAGTCTACTTTTGGGGGAGGACGAAAATTGTTCTTTCCTACCTTGAGGAGGTGAAAGACTCTAGACAAGAGTTGTGTGTTGACAGTTAGACGACAATAGAGTTTGTCGCCTGGCTGAGCGACCAGTCTCATCGCAAATTCTCTCTGAAACATAATGATTGCACATCGAAATGCAGGCTGGTGATTTAGCAACTTGAAAGTGAGAGGAGACGAGATTTGATACGGAATATTTGCCACACATATGTCAAAATAGGGGAGGTCTGTTTTTAGAACATCTCCTTGGATAACCTGCAAAAGTAAAATTTTATGAAATTCAAAAATCAAATCTACAGACTCTACAGGTGACAATTGCGAAATACTAGCCAGAACATAGGAATGGAGGCTTACCTTGAGACGACTGGAGAGTGGACTGCCTTGAAAACGCCTCTGCAACTCAAGGACCATGCGAGGGTCCAGCTCAACAGCAATGACCATCTTCCCAGCTTCTAAGAGTTTCTTGGTGAGGTTACCAGTACCAGGACCAATCTCGAGGATAATATCAGTGCTCTTAATACCAGACTTTTGAACAATGGTGTCGACCAATAACGGATTCTTCAGAATATGTTGGCCCTTGGATTTGTGGAACGATATGCCTCCCTGATAGGGCACACTTTTTCCAGCCGTCTTCGGCTTCTCCTTCCTCACTTTTCCTCCCGCCATTCTCGTTTACAGTACGAAACTCAAAAGAATGACGATGTTGTCGAAATTATTGAATCTACACGATCAAAGCTCAATTTAAGCTCCTAGTTATTTTGATTATCACTCAATCCGTACAGTTTCCGGATCAATTTTCTGAATAAACGACGGTGCAGAGGGAGAATGAGGAGAAGATGGAGCCGTACCGGATAGAATCGCCGGACCGTTCCAGCTTCGAGCGTCTTCCAGGATTGTTAAAGCGGCTACCCGTGTCCAGTCTGAGGCTGCGTAGAAGAAGGGTTTTAGGTTTTTATTTTCTATGACGCCATCAATCCTTTAATAAAAAAAGAGAGCGTTTTTGTAATTTTCCCTTGATTTATGTCTATTTTATTAGATAAAAACTATTTAAACCACATAATTAGTTTAATTTAAGAGTAAAAAATAAAAAAATAAAAACCCTTCCCTTAGAATAAATAAGCCGATTTTGTCTAATTTAAAAAAAAAAAAAAATTTAGGCTTCTCCAACGTCCGATACGGACAATCCGACCCTACAAGGCTACATCAGACATATTGTCTTATCGTATTATAAATGTGTAATAAAAGTTTCAAGAATTTTTATTTATGTATTTAATTTTAAAAAAAATATTATGTGTTAAAAAATTATAATAAATCGTAAAATTATTGAAAATTTACGAAATCAAGTGAAATATTTTCTTACAGTGATTTAAATCTGTGAGAAAAGTTTCAAGAATTTTTATTGATATATATAATTTTAACGAAATTTATTTTTTGATGTGTTAAACAATTTTTAGTAAATCGTACAATTGTTGAAAATTTATGAAACTTTGTGAAGTATTTTCTTACAATGCTGTAAACGTGTGACAAAATGTAATTTTAACAAAATTTATTTATTTATGTGTTATAAAAATTTTAATAAATCGTACTATTGTCGAACCCTTGAGGCTTTCTATTTGATTGTATCGAAAGGCCCAATTCATTGGGATTTCCCTATTGGGCTAGGCCATTTCGGGACAAGCGAATCATTTATGATGAAGAGGATGAGCTTCAATAGAATGATTCGGAGTTCTTGCAAAGTGGAACCAGTTTGAAAATTTCCAGATTAGTGTTTATTATTGTTGTGAATGTGTGGTTAAAATTTTAAATTATTGCAATAAAATTTACTTAGCCAAATTAATTAAAAACAAAATTAAAAAAAAAAAATAAAGTTTTGAACTCAAATTGCGTCTGATGAGTGGTCGGGTCGTCTGTATTGGACGTTCGAGGAGTATAAATTTTATTTTTTTTAAACTGAGGTCCGAATCGACCTATTTATGTGAAACTCGGGGTTTTTTAGTTTTTACTCTTAATTTAACAAATTAAATACTACATTTTAAAAATAAATACGCATTTATTAGAGCCCAGTAGCTGTGATTTGCATGCTTGCAAAATGAGATCTTGATTTGTCGGAGGAGTGGGCCCTGCACGAGCTAATAAATTTGTTTCATTATATTTATAATATTTTATTGCATTAAATATAATTTTAACCTTTAATTTTGCAAGGGAAGCAACCACGTCTTCGCCAGCAAAAAATCGCCACCGCGAAAAGAGTTGCGTCTCGACGCTGCTTCCCCACCACGCGGCGGCCCACCGCTGATTCCCTCGACACGACAACCCTCACTCTACTCTTTCTCTCTCCCTCCTCCGCCCTCTGTCGTCTTCTCTGGTCTGGATTATTTGTCGTTTGCGTTCCTCAGAACCCGAAAAAGCACTGAATCGGTTTCAATCTGGGTCTGGAAGCTCCTCCGCTGTTATCTTCCATTAATTACCAGATTCAAGCGTTTCCTTATTTTCCTCTCTTCGCTTGTCCTCTTTGATTTCCTCTCCCCCTTCATTTAATCCAACCTTTAATGGAACCCAAATCACGGAGGGAGAGGGAGAGATTAGCGCTTTAAGAACTGTTTGCGGGGAAGATTAGAGGTATGCAAGTTTGTTTTGTTCCGTTTCTCTCTCTTCTTCTTCTTCTTGTTCACTCGTTCCGTGTTTCTGCAGTTGGAAAATCAAACGAGGCAACTCTCTGTTGAAGACCCAAAGAAATACTCATCATCCATGGCGGCTGCTTCGTCTTCTTCCTCACTCAGTGCTCGCACAAATCTAGAACGCTTTCTTCACTGCACCACTCCTTCCCTCCCTGCAAAAACTCTTCCTCAGGTACTCGCTAATCACGATACTTGGTGCATTTTCTAGATTATTTTTACGTTAAACGTCTTCAATTACCATTTTGCATATTGAATTGGAAGGAATTTGTTGAAAATATTTCTTTGTTTTGTTTTCCTGAGATTTTGAAAGACTGTTTTTTTTCGTCGGCAGTCGGCCATCTGACGCCATTGAAGTTGTTCTTGATGCTTGGAATATGCCTGCTTTGGATGCCATGGTTGAATCCGTATTTAATTTATTCATTACCACGCTTTTGAGGTTTCTTGGCAATGTTTTTGTCGTGCTTTGCATGATTGTGAGAGTCCACAAAAGTCAAAAGTTGTTTTGGATTAGTATGCAGCTTTTTCCTAGCACAGAGACTCGGATCAACATCATCGTATTTGGATATTTTTCACAATAATAATAAAAAAATTGGTAAGATAAAAAAAAATGTGGTTTTTGGGCTCTTGCTTTCTGGTCTAAGACTTGGTATGAGTTATTTTTGGTTGATTCGATTCGGTTTTTTACTATTTTGTATACCTAGAAAATGGGCTTAGATTTAGTTCCAACATCGAGTTCTCAAAGTTCCAATCCAAACCAAACCAAGTGTAATTTTTTGGGTTGGGTCATTTTGGTTTGACCAGTGAACCGGTCCAACCAATCTCAGTGAATTATTTTGATGAAATCTTAGGGTGGTTTTCTGATCAGCTAATCATATTTGCAGTGCTGCCTTCAGGATATAAATAGTGAGTGGCAGCCTCTTGATAAAGACTCTCTTCAGTACTTCACATTGGCAGAATTATGGGATTGTTATCGAGAATGGAGTGCTTATGGCATTGGCATTCCTCTGCAATTGAACAATGGCCCTAAAATTGTGCAGTATTTTGTACCTTATCTATCTGCCATTCAAATCTACACTACCAAATCTCTCGCCACTCCGAGGTAATCGCTCGATTTTCAACTTTTTCAAGACTATATTTGTAAATTAACTCCTGAAAATTGTGGTTGATTTTCTTTTGTCCGGGTTTGTCTTATTATTAGATTTCGATTTGACTTGAATTTTATTCAGGCCAGCCTGATAAACCCGCATTAATAATTTCATTAAGGTTTTCTTTTCTCTATAAATTGATATAAGCTAGAGTCGCAAAACTCGTAGTTGTATTTCGATCTGCCATAATAGATTTGTTTCTGTGTCCCCTCATGTTATCTTTCTTCTGGGGATCCTTCAATTTCTCAACACTATTCACATGGCAGGGATCGAAAAGAAGATATCGATATTGATGACTACGAATATGATTCTTGGAGTGATGACACTGGTAGCGAAAATTTATCAAGGTCTCTTAGCAACAATTCAAGCCGAACATGGGATGCAGTTTCGGAAGACTCGACTGCAGAACAAGAGGGTTCTTGGGCATCGAAGAATAAGCTCGGCCAGCTCGGCTACCTCTACTTGCAGTACTTTGAGCAGTCTTCTCCTTATTGGAGGATGCCTTTGTCTGTTAAGGTAAACTTTATTCTAGTCCGATTTTTTTCATTTTCTCGAATCATATGATTTATGAAATCGATCGTGATGCATTTTGAATTTCAGATTACCGAATTAACTCGAGTTTATCCGTTGTTGATGACGCTCAGAAGTGTCGATCTTTCCCCGGCTAGTTGGATGTCTGTTTCTTGGTATGCATGTTTTATGGATCATTGCACCAAGAATTGTTCTTAAGCTCTTAATCTAGTTTATCTTTTGTTCATTTACTTGTTCTTTTTGTTTATTAGGTACCCGATTTATCACATTCCAAGACAGAAGAACGAAAAGGACTTCTCGACATGCTTCCTAACGTACCATACACTTTCATCCTCTTTCCAAGGTACTCGATTTCACCATTACCCGATCCTCCTCGAATTAAGCGCGATTTTTGCTCTCTTAAACGATGTTTTGGAACGATTATATAGATAAGGAAGAAGATTATGCAGAAGCCGATGAAAAACGGTCGATATACGAGGAAGAGAAGAGTCGGGTAATTGTGCTTCCATCATTTGGGTTAGTGAGCCATAAACTGCAGGCCGATGTTTGGACAAAGCCGGGTTCCGGGGATCTCGAGAAGACTCGGCTTCTCCACAGTGCTGCAGATTCATGGCTAAAACAGCTCGGTGTTCATCATCATGACTTCAATTTCTTCACAACCTATTCCCCCGGTTCTTAGATCACGAGTGAAACAACCCCTTTTAACATGTTAATTTTAAGGATGTTTCCGAGGTTGTTTTCTTTATTTTAACAGATGTGTCGCTAGATATGATCGAAGCTTCTTCAATGATCAAATTGTAGTTTGCTTACTCGGACGGCCTTCTTTTCCATTTTTTTTAATTTTTTAAATTCACCCTTAATTAAAATCAAATAATTAAAATAAAATAGAATATAATCGCTTAGAAACATTGGGCAAATTTTGAAGCTTGGGCCAATCCTAACTGAGCCGAACCCCTTTAAAATCTTAAACGTCGCCGTTTCGTTGTTTGATCAGGCCATCGCAGGAGCCCTATCATACTCATCCTCCCCTCCCCCTTCCTCCCTTCTCCAACTTTGCTGCCTCTTCCTGCCGCTCTCTCTCTCTCTCTCTGGTTTTGTTTGGTGTCGATTATTACCGCTCGAGATCACAGGTTACAGATTTTGGTATTTTCTTGTAGTTTCTTTATTCTACTTGCTCGTTAGTCAAATTTTACACTTGATCTGCTACAGTGAATCTACTATTTTGGTGTTTTTTTTCGCCGTGGGTTCGTTGCAAAGACGCCACTCACTGCGTAATCGAGTTGCATATTTCTGTACTTTAATGGTGCTTCTATTACTTAGCATTTTTGCTTACTTTGAACTATAGCTCAGAGTCCTCTTCATGTCACCTTTTATTTGTCTAGCTTTCTAGAAATGACGAGGTGCCTAATATTTCTTCTCCCGGTTTCCTTTTAGTCTTTGGAAAGTTCTATATTTTTAGAAGCTATATCGGTTTGCTTAATTCATTTTTGCTATCCACCTGAACGCAGAGTCAACGTATTTATGAAAATCCTCATCGGAAATTTGGATTAATACTGTTAAATTTTTCTGATTGGAAATGCAAAACACCCAGAAAAAATGCCTGCGTATGAAAATCTATACTTGCACAAAGCATACATAGACATGTATAAATACGAGTGTTTGTGTGTGGGCGGATCGTTTCTTCGGATTGCTTTGTGCCATATTGTTTGGATGTCCTTGCTCGGCTACATTCAGATTTTTTGCTCTGTGTTTGATTTTGTGTTTTTTGTTGTGATCACAAGTTGATAGGATTGCAGATCTTAAAAACTTGGTACACGAGTATTATCTTACTCTTAATCTTGTATGCATAGTGAATTCTCTTTTTCTGTTTTTTTTTCAGATTTTTTTTTGTTCTTGCCATTGCATAAGTATTCTTGATTCTCGACCGTGGGATCCAAAAATGGCAAGTGGTCCTGGACTGGAGTCTCTTGTCGATCGTGAGTTGGCCTCATTACTATGAGTTGCTTTCATTTCTAAGCGACAAGATATGTCAATTACTGTTTGATAAACCTTATTATGATACCGTAGAATGAGCTTGTAATATCTCCTCGTAAATCTTCTCCTTTAATATGCAGAAACAATTTCCGTCATTACAAACGATGGACGAAATATAGTGGTATGTTGTTTATTCGCTGACTAAACCAGTTGTTACATTTAAAATTGATAACAATGGCCTTTCGCTTTCAGGGTATTTTGAAAGGGTTTGACCAAGCTACAAATATCATCCTTGATGAATCCCATGAAAGAGTGTACTCTACCAAGGTCTTCTTTTTTTTTAATCGAATGAGCTTATTGCTCAAAGTTTTTTTTTCCACCTACTGTGTTTATGATTTTTTCTTAAAGAGTCTCTGGTCCATCTTGTCTGCAATTTTGTCCTAATCTTCACTTTTGTTCGAGTAACTTGATTGATGTTCTTGTTTTCAGGAAGGTGTTCAGCAGCTGGTGTTGGGTCTGTACATAATAAGGGGTGACAACATGTAAAATTTTGCTTCATGTAGCTTACTTTTTTTCCCATTTGGTCTGAATTTAAAGCGTTTTCCGTGCTCTTTTCGCTGTCTTCTTTGATCTAATCCCAATCTTCGATTAACTCGTGTAGAAGCATTGTTGGAGAGCTCGATGAAGAGCTTGATTCTAGTCTTGACTTGTCGAAATTGAGAGCTCATCCCCTCAAGCCTGTGATCCACTGATTGGAAATGGAGGAAAGGTGGTTAGAACTTGTGTTATACGCAATTTGGGTTTGAATCTGTCTTAAAAAGTTTCATTTCATGTAAACAATGGATCTGATCCTATCCATATATTTAAAATTGTGTTCGATCGATTTCTGATGAACGGAAAATGAATTTGAGACGCCGTATTGATTACTGTGATCAGTATTTGGTTGTTTAATTCGATGGGTTTGTTTTTTTATTTTTCGAATTATAGAAGACATTTTTGAGGCATAATGAATGTAAATCATTAAAAAATGCAAATAATAAAAAGAAAATTGAAACTACATGACGCTATATTTATTGAGAAATTGAGGTCTGTCGTCTGGTTAATCGGATTCGGAAGCCATTCACCAGCCGAGCGGACGGAAAGAAAGACATCTTATCTTCTTTGATTTGAGTCCACCTGTTTGAACAACCAAATGAAACATGATCAAAACATGTGTAACCTCGAACATTAAACTTCACGAAGAACAAATTCTACGTTCGAAGTAACCAATTTTCAATCGATATTTAGATTGAGCAGCTTGAACTTGAAGGAGTAAAATATAGAGGAGAGAGAGAGAGAGAGAGAGTGTGACCTGAAGGAGGTGAGAAAGGAATGTAGAAAGAGAGAAATTTGAAGGCGAGCCAACTCAGCCCCTGGACAAAACCTTGAACCTCCACCAAAAGGAGCAAAAAATGGACTATTTCTCCAATTTCTCTTCCCCTGTAGTATAAAATATGCCCCATGCACGATAGATTTAACGATTTTTTGTAAAGAAATACTCGTTTAGACGCCAAAGCATCGTCCGAGGCTCGATCGATATTAAAAGCAAAACCTGATTTTGAGGCTCCATCCATCTCCAAGGATTGAAAATGGTAGCTCCTTTGTACAAATTCTCATCCAAATGAACAGCTGACAGAAATGGAACCACAAAGCACCCTTTTGGAATCACATAATCTGAATAAAAAAAAAACCTTCAAAACTCGACATTGTCCGAAATTCGTGTATAATTACGCGTAGAAACTAATAATCCAATCTTCCGATTAGTATATATACGGGCATACCTTCGTATTCTACATCTTCTTTGGCTTCTCTCATTAGCCATATTGCAATTCCTCCTAGCCTCAGAGTTTCATCAATAACCTGTTTGAACAAGTCAATTCGATCAAACCACATATGATTGAATCACGGAACACATAATGCCGTTCCATCTAGGGGTGGCAGTAAGATCATATCAATGCGCCAAACCGACTATTTGGGTCGGATTACTCAATGTGCCCAATTGAAATCAACTCAAATATTGGGTTGGATTTGGTTTGGATTAATATACAATCATATTGAGTTTGGATCAAATTTTATAAAATCTGACCTGACGTATCTGGTTGATTAACCCATAAAATCCAAATCTTGTGAGAAATAATTGAATTTCAATTTATTTTGGTCGATAATTAGCGAGTTTGAATTTTACGAAACTGATTATGAACTTGAACTAAATTCAAATTAAAAATTTAAGTCGGATCGATTATCTAGTTAGTTTTAGTTTAAATCTTATTTATAAAATCTGACACGTCATATCATATCTATTTTCTATTAAAATTCGATGGGAATGCATGAGTCTCATCGCTTGTTCTATTAGAATGGAATTCCCAAGTGGAGGAGTGCGGGACGTAGACTTACACATTGAGTGAATGGCATGGCTTTGTAGTCCTGCCAAGTCAGCATCCCATCTCCCTCAGAGAAGGCTTTAATTCTATCATGTTCTTCCTGTAAAAAACATAAAAAAACAACTCTCAAATCTCTGATTTCGACCAGTTTAAGAAGCCTAAATCAAGACGTACTAGAATTTGTTCCATGGCCTTGGGATTTTGGGTGAGAAAATAGGCAGCAAAAAGCATGGTCTTGGCAGTGGTTTCATTGCCTGCAAACAGAAGGTTGATGATGAAGTCTGCAATTACGTCATCTCCCAAGCTTTCTTCCTCCAACACTCTTCCTACAACGCCTCCATTCCCTCCTCCTTTTGACCCTTCTTCTCTTTGCTCCTCCACCCTCTTGTTTATCTTCCTTATTATTTCCTCCCTTGCCTGCAATTTCCACCATTTTCCATCACCTCATTAGCTTCTCACTCCTTTAAAACACAACGGGTAGAAGCAAGAGAACTAATAGCAAGAAAAAATACATAGAATTTCACCCAACGATCTCGAGTATGGAGACATATCAGCATGAAAACTTGCATGTAGCAAGAATTCAATTAGAAACCAAACCGACCAGAAACCAAACTAACCCGCAAACTCAAACGGATTAGTCGGTCGTGTCCATCCGGAACCGTGCCATACTATGACTATCTGGGTGAAGATTTTTTTTATTGGTGAAGGATTAGTGAAGTGTGAGGTGATAAACTATAACATGATCATAGATTTGCAACGAATTATACATGAAATGTACGAGGAATGTGATATATGCTAAAGGAATGTTTTCTCTCCCATAGAACATAAAACTAGATAATTTTAATGAAAAATCTAAGTCCGGAGAGACGTGACAAAAATGGAGAATAAAATAGGAGAGAAAATGGAGAGTGAATGAGGAAAGATGATGATACCTTCATGGCAGTATGATAAGCCGAACCAGGAAAGTTGATCGGAAGAGATAAGCAACCGTCGGCGAAGTTGGAGAACAACTGAGCCATATCACTCACCTCCGATTCATTCGAAACTCCGAAAAGCTGATTAACCATGAGATTAATGGCTACCTGAAACCCAAATCAAACTATTTCAGACAAGAAAACATTTGATTGATCGAAAAGTATGAAAAAATGGAAGAAAAATTAGTTCGTACCTTTCTACAAACATCTTGCAAACATATTTCTTGATCATTATCTAAACTGCGGAGCGTCTGGGCCATAACTTTCTGAATATCCTCCAGAAGATGGAACTTGAGCTTCTCCATTCTCATGGCGTTCGAAGCTATGGAGTGAAGCTTCCTCTGCTGCTCTCCTTGCACTGTTATCACGCCGTTTTTGCCCACCAAATCCCTGAACGACTTTGGGTAGCTCGAATTGAACAATCTTCCTTCGTTTTGCATCACGAAACGGTTGAACATGGCGTCCGCTGATACCACTGCAACTTTTCCGAACAGATTGCACGAAAAGATTTTCCCGAATCTGTAAAATGATTTTAGTTTTTTAACCCAAATGCCTTTAACGATGAAGAAAAATCCATGGAGTTTTTTTCTCTCTCTACCTTTTAACCTGTTCTTCAACGAACTGAGGCGGGTGAGAGCCTGAAACGGCATTGTACCAGTTCAAGCTATCTCCGATGAGAGGCCACCCTTTTCTTCCCGGAGGTAATCGGAAGCTTCTTCCGGCTGAGTTTTTCCGTTTCTTCGCCAAGTTTCCGACGAAGACGATGAGTATGATCGCTGGGACCAAAAACGACCACAATCCAGAAAAAAACTGCATCATTTTCTGTGGAAAAGTAGGAAACTTCAAACAGGGAGATGAACCTGGAGAGCAGAATGACACCATTGAAATCACGTTAGCCAAACTGAATATATTTATAAATCCCAAACAAGGTTTGGTCGACAATAGCTGGATTAATTTCATAAGAAATTGCAAATCGTGGTGCAAGAACTGCAGAGATTTCGCTTTCAATATCAACTATCCATTCTTAAATTTCATAAAAGCAAAATGAAAGGACGAAGAAACCTGAAAACTCACCTCTGACTAAAACCAGTCCAAAGTGGAAGAACGAATTCTTAATTCTATGGCTGAAAGACGTGGAGGATTCATCAGTTTTTATAGGTAAACGTTGGTTTTCTCAAGGTCACTGGTTTGGCTCGGTTTTATTTCATTCGTTTTGGTTCATTTAATTTAGCTGAAAAAGCCTCGTGGTCGTCCAATTCGTTTTCAACCCAAAAGAAAAACAGTCTGAATTTATATAAATAATTAAGAACGAATCGATTTCTGTTCAATTTATGAGTTTTTTTTCTTAAAATTAAGAACCAACTCGAACCAAACCAAAAAAAACCAGCACCTTCGTTGTCGGCTTGTAACGCTCCAAATTTCAGCTTTCTTAGTTGTATTTAGAGAATAATTAAATACGAGTCAACAAGTTGACCAGAATTTAAGAAAGGATTAGTAGGAATATTTATTTATTTATTTCCATCTTGTCCTGCAAGTGTGTTAG
>QAOC01038673.1:47552-257712 GCA_003255005.1 Begonia fuchsioides | reverse complement strand
GAATATATCAGTCAAATATATTATCGTTGTAATCTGGCACATGCAATAATGTACTATAACAACTTTATGTTTGTTTTTCGTACAAATTAACTTTAATAAATGTGTCACGAACGTGCAAGGAATTTACCAATTTGATATTTTCATTTAAATGTCATGTGCGCCTAGTTATTTATGGTTTTATGATTACCTCGCTAATTTCTCTTTTTATGCACAGAAGCTACGCGCGCTTTGCAACGAATTTAGGTTCATCGTCCTCCAATTAATGACTACGTCTCAATCACATGACTCGAATTTTATCGAAGTCTTTAACCATCCAAACATTGTTACATAAGTTAAGAGTACATTAAAATGCACAAATAACACATAATTTTGTCCGCTAGATCCAAGTGCCGACAAATGTGCCTTAGAGACGTTGGGCGTCACATCAAATCATGGTGTAAACTTTGAATAAAGCTAACTATTTATGGTATATTAGTCGTCCTCCATCTTTGCCAATTTGGAAATAACTCTTTTCCTTGATTAATCTAACCCCTTCTCTCTATTTTTAACGATTTATAACATTAGAGCACTCGTCCAATCGTACGATAAACACTGATAGATGTAAGTTGGCCCTCTGTCTACATAATTGCACATCTTTAAGACCAAATACACCGGTTGAAATCGAGACATAGATTGTGTCCATAGTTCATACAAGATTTATTGGTTGCCACTTTGGTCACATTGTTGGTACATTTGTGCGATTAAGACGGAACATTTATCACTTTTTCATGATTAATTTTGAACATGAACCAAATTACCATGTTAAGAGTAATTTTGCATCGTAGATCAAACGCAAAATGAAAAAAAAAACATGGAAAGCCCATGCACGGTGACACGACGACTAAATTATCATATGCACGTTATACATATGTTTATTGTATGCAGAGTGACACGATGACTCTTGTATCGTATTAGAGAAAAATTTTTACGAGCCTATACAATCATACCAGCTTGAATTATCTCTTTATCGATCTTTGGATTACTTTTCGTGGGTCGGACGAATCATTGCGACAAAATTCTAGCAACATTATAAGTTTCCAAATGTAGAACTTGATCACTAGACAAATGGATCTTTTAGGCAATTCCTTGTGTTCTTTAGTGTAACTTTTGGTGGACAGCCCACGACAACATAGCTCCATCACCTTTCCATTTGTCTGCAAAGTTTTAGAAGCAATCTAGCATCTTGTTTTGGAAATCTCTTTTGTGGGCCATGTCACTGTTTCTCAAGAACATTAAACTCAGACGAAAACGATGACAAGATTGAAAAAAAACCCATGAAATTACGATCTTACTTTGAAATAATTTGGTTTGTACGTAGTAAATTGTGGGGGGTTTTCTTACCTTTATCAAGCTTCGTCTTCTTGGCTCCAATGGCGTTTTTGCCTTGTTCTTCGTCGTTTCCATTTTCCGGGTTTCGAGGAAGAAGAGGTCTTGCATTTGATGAAAGGGGTCCGATGTAGCCAAGAACAACTTGCCGGAAAACCGACCGGTGTTTCCTCTCCGGCAAATCATCCTTGGCTGCATTGAACTCCCCGCCACTCATGCAAGCCTTCTCTACCTTCACTTCTCTCTCTCTCTCTCGGCTTCTCCGTGAATGCAAGTATTTATAGAGGAGAAACAGCTAAAAAGATGGTGAGAGAGAGAGAGAGAGGGAGATTGCCAGGCTGCTCAAAAGTAACATCAAAACTTTTGGAGAGAGAAAAAAAATGAAGAAGAAACAGGAAAAAACAAGAGGATTAATGGCCGCAAAGGACCATGGCGGAGCAAAAAGGCACCGCCCAGGCTGACAGAAACCACCATTGCTCCACCTCTTGAGCCTCCCATGGGGCCCCCCTGCGACATTTTCGTCCCCCACTTACCTCTTTTTGTGGATATGGTGAGAAAGCTCAATCTGTGGCTTCTGTTTCGTTTTCGTTTTCTCTGCCCTATAATCCCACTTCGCCATCTTTATCATCTCCATCTCCATTACTTTTATCTCTCTCGTTTTTCACTTTTTTCGCTAAATACGAGAGAAATTCAGTTGATTGATAACCCTATTAGGGTTTCTTTGTTGAGTTAGTAATGAAATCATAGTATAAAGTTATGGGTACAAACAAATTTTAGAGTAACAAGCCATTGTAATATATATAATTATAACCTTTTTATTTTCAACTTGTACATCGTCTTCAAAGGAAAACCCAAGAATAAAATGTACGAATTTTTATTTAAAACGAACAATCTTGTGCTGAGAGTAAAAGATCGAATCCGTTACACGGTCGGGTCTTCCACCCGTAATTGTAAAGGTTTCTTCTAACTCAAAACCCAACATTGATATTGAAATCTCACATTTCTCGGAATTATTCTCGAGCATTATTGGCTACATAATTTAATGCACTAAGCATAAAATTACCAAGTGAGTTTTCCGAGCCGAGTCAAAACACACTCACCTAACCCTAAAGTTACATATGTTATTTAACAACTAATAGAGGATTACCCACCATAGAAACTAAAAGGAGATGAATTTGAAAGGACTTTAATATTAGAAGGCTTTCGGCCGATCCCATTTTAAACTCTTTTGTTTTCTTCAATCATGAGAGAGAGAGGAGAGGGGAGCTAGAGAGAGATAGGAAGCGAAGGGAATGGGTGAAAATGAGCCGTTGATTCTTACATGATGATTGGAGGGCTAGAGCCCGAGTACAGCCATCATGGAATATGTTAAATAATCACCAATGGCCTATTGCTTCTTCTTTATTTATGGAATAAACAATGGCATTTGTGGTTTGATTGAACCAAACCGGGTTTTTTTGTGGTTTTTGAAACTTCAATTGCATGTAGGTAGATGGATTAGTGGGTCCGTGGGGACATCAAGAACCGAGCCAGTTAACGAGCCGAGTAATGACTAGTAACAATATGCGTCTGTTTCAGTTTGATTTCATAAAAATATATAATTTTTATTATTGAGAGGAAAGTCGATAATCGAATTTCTTTCACATATTTCAAACTTCCAAATCACTTCTAGTTTTTAAACTGCATAGAATCAAACCAAACCAATCTTTATGGTTCGGTTTTATTTGCCATTCAAGTTTGGTTCAATGATTTTTTTTTCTTACTATCAAATGTTTGATTTATTAAGGGTATTGTTAGGTTTAACTTCTTAACATACATTCTTCGTCTTGCTAAACGATGTTATGATCAAGCCCTGGCTAGTGGACCCGGGGCTAAATTGCCTGTCACACTTGCCCTTGCTAGCTTGTGGATTCGAAAGAACTACGCCGACAGTTTCATAGCGGGTTTCAAATATGTTCCACGTATCAAATAATAAAGCAAAATAATCATACCTAAAGTTAGTATTTTTCACATTTATGCTCTTAATTATTTCCCGTATGAATAATTTTTTCATCATTGAGGTGCATAATTTGTTTCGCAAATTAGAGAAGTTTGATACAGGCAAAGCTATTTGCCTTCTATCCTTCTTTTTGTTCAATTTTGTCCTAAATTTATTCTCATTTTCCGGAATTTAGTACTCTTCGTATTCGTACACGTTTGTTAGGCATCGAAGATTGAAAAATGAACTTCTTTATTGGTTCGAAAATGAGATCAATAGGTCGTTTTCGGGCAGTAAGGAACATGATTCCAAACAAATGTATGTGTAAGAACAAAAGTGCAAATTCTTGACTTCAATAATTATGATAATACACCTGTGAGGAGACTTTGTTGCAATAGATTTGCTTCTGAAAAATGGAAGTAGTTGTAGATCGCGAATGGGTTACATCTTCCTCGACGGCTTTATATACGGTCTCCTCCATTTGTGGTCGTCTTCTTCCCCACTTATCTCTACTTTCGGCCGGTTTCCATTGCATTTCAGGCAGCTCATATTCTTCTGGTAGTTCAAATAACCGCATCTGCACATCCAATTTTAGTAGCGTCAATAATTTGAGAAACATATACGTGTAAGAGTAGCACGCTGACGTGTCACACAATTATTGGAGTAACAAAGGTGACATTAACAAAACAAATTTCCTTTCATAATTTATTACGTTAAGTGCACCAATAGATTTTTGACACGTCAGCAAAATTTCAATTATTAGGGCAAAAGAAAGAGAGAGATACGCACGAGGGGCAATCCCAATCGCCGGGATTGAGCTCTCTTTTGGGTCGATCATCTCGGCACCTAAGGCACTTTCTATTGTTGGCAAAGTTCATGAAGCCACATCTACACGGAATTAAGGGTTTGTTCCCAATGAAAAACTTGGCCTCATCTGCAGGATTACAAGGAAAGAAAAGCACATAAAACACTTACTGTGCACAGTTCCAATCTCCTTTCTTCATTTCGACTTCATTGGGAGCCACCCTTTTTGGCCCGTCCGATTTGCACTTTAAGCATCGTATGTTCCTCGAAAAGTTCATGAATTTACATCTGCAACGAATATATCGGAGTTCAGAGATGGCAATGTTTAAGAACAAAGTCATTTTTCTAGAAGTTGAGAAGAGACTTGAGTAGTATTTCAATTTTAACTACAAATGAACAATCAGATTGAGTATGGAAGTTCATCAAATAATATATTAGAAGAATTCATCCAAACATAGCAGTAGAAATTTTGAAGATCCTCGGAAAATTGCGGAGACGAGGATATTATCCTTGATTCTCAAATGGAAAGCATCATGAAATAAAATTAATCCTCTGAAAATTGCGAAGAAGAGGATATTAAATGAAAGCTAGAGGGCTGTTGAGAAAAGCTAAAAAGAAAACTAACACTTACTCAGAGCAAATCCAATCTCCACTCTTCATCTCAATGTCGTCGGCTACAGTTTGTTTTGGGCCATCCTGGTTACATTGTCGGCACCGCAAGTTCTTTGAAAAATTAAGAAAATTGCACCTGAAAGGAAGCATCCATTAATATAGTAAACCGGTCCAAGAGACTGTGATTCATAACTAATGGACAAAAGAGCACAAATAGGGGATGTTTGAATATCAACATTGATAAATAATTGATGTTTAGTTTTTATAGAAGAAACAAAATGGCATTGATGTTGGGAAAGGCTAAGATCTTTCCTTGAAACAAAATGGGTCTTTTTGAAGAATTTGTAACAGAAATGAATATAAAAAAATTGAACACTTTTCTGGTGTTTTAGACAAAATCATACTTCAAAGTTCAAATCTATTGATTACATTAAACAATGACAAATGCTAAACGAAAGACATGACAGATATTGATGCTTGAACCTTTAACAGAACTTCTGCATCTCTTGAAGATCTGGATAGCTAAATTATCATCTTTTTCAAAGTTTTTTAAGTGAAAGTTCTTCCTTTTAAATAAGGGTAATGTTAAGTTTATATTTTTATCGTTCAAATTGATATGACGAGCTGTGATTGGTAGAATAAATATAACAAATAATTAATTAAATCAATCATAGTTTGACACGTCAGCGTGTACGATAAAAAAGTAAACCTATCATTACTCTTTCAATATTAAGGGCAAATGGAAAAGGGTCCTAAAAAAACAAAGGTTGAACAATAGATTTCGTAAGTTATAAACGATAAAATTTACTTACTTGGAGCACATCCAATCTCCTCTTTTCATCTCGACATTCTGAAACGAGTCAACATCTGCCAAGCTAATTGAATTTTCTTTCTTCGACTTCTCTTTTTTAATGGGAGTTTTAACATCATGTATTTGAAGTGTTGGATCTAAAGATTTCTTACTCAATTCAGTTAACTGAGAGAGCAATCTCCTTGAAGACAATTCGATAGACTCTCTACCAGGAGGTTTAACTCCCTCAGAAACGACCATTGGATCAAGAGCATGGAATAACAATATACGCACTAAATCGACCGTCCGTGAAGCAGCTTCTGTATCCTTTAAAATCACGTAAGCTTTATCGCAAGAGCCTCGAAGATTACACAAACTGCAAGCCTGAAAATGATTAATAGAAAAAATTAATCGCATTAAGAAAAGAAAAATAAACTCGTTTGTTTATAAACTACACACATCCCCTTCATCCAGTTGCACGTAGGCTCGCAATCTTTTTGCTGAGTTGACAGCTTTTCGAAATAGATTAGGACATCCACTTTTGACAACAACTTTAATATCTTCTGTCGATAATGACCTGTATAAATACGAAAATTCAGAATAAAATCTTAGATGGTAATAAAAAGAGAGAGATATGCTTGCATTAAACCAGCACCAATGGGATAATTGTTTGAAAGAGAAACATGTCCCGTGGATGGTTATATTGCACCACGATTTATACAACAGAGTTCTTACAAAGAAGATTACTACCTAGTACTTTGTCTCTCCCAACTTTAGAAAGATGCAACAATCTAGATTTTCAACATCTATATATCTCCAGTTATATGTTAACTATAACACATTCTCTTCTCAGCTACATAAATCGCCATGTTTTGTTCTAGACAAATGGTCGTTATAATAACATTAAAACCCAACAAGAACAAAGACAAAGGTAAGAGGTCAACTAGTTACTTCAAAATGTCATAGCGGTCGCGCGCAAAGCTCAGGCAGGCATTCTTCAAGACACCCATTTCACTGTAACCACCAACAAAGGCTGCGTCAGAGGCGTCCCCAGCTCCTTCCCCCTCTTTGTCCCCATCTTTTGGAGGGTGTTCCATAAAGTAACCCTTGGTCTTCAATCCGTCCACGAAGGTCACCCATTCCGGCCACGGATGGTGGCCGACACTGTGGGGCGGAGATTCTGGGCCACCGACGGCGACGGCCTGAAGGGCGGCGGATGAACCGTACCGGGTGAAGCTCAGACGCTGAGAGGGAAAGGGCTTGGAGAGAAGAAGGAGAGAGAAAAGATTAGGGGCCGGGGTGGAGCGAGACAGCAGAGTGGATAAGTGAAAGATTTTGGGAGCTGACATTTTTGTAACTGGAGTGTCTCAGCTCAGCAGATGGCCTCGTGAAGAAGAAGAGGGTTTTGGCTTGAAATACACTGAGATTTTAAAAAACGACGTGTAGGATTTGATTTCACATGTGAAAAGACAAATCTCTCCCTTCACTTTATTTTAATTTTTATTTTTATTAATTAATTATTAACTATTTGTCATTTGATTTTATCTTACTCAGTATTTCAATCAATAGCTTATTTAATTGAATACTACAGAAATTTACTTAAATACTGCGGCAAAATTACATTTTTTCAAGCACTTCCTTTGTTGTATTATTAGTGTTTTCTCATTTAACAATAACTAATTCAATTAAATTGTATTAAATATACTATGAGAATTATTATTTTTAATTGTATTAAATATTTTAAAATAGAGAGAATTATTATTTATTTTAAATTTTGTACAATCTTTGCGCATATTATGCAAAATAAGAACATTTTGAATACGTTGGAATAAATTTGATAAGAAAATTAAAATTGAGGGTGTTTTTCTTTACTTTGTAGCAAGGGCTCTTTTGGTCCAAAAGATCAGGAGAACGAGACGATTAGTCGTCTCGTTCTTTCAACTATAACCCCCTCGGCTCGTCCTGAACTTTCCCACATGGCTGCTAACTCTCGCCCTCGCTCGCTCTCTCTCTCTCTCAAATGAGAAGGGCGTCGACTCTAGCCTCCTCTGCCATATCCCGAACAATTTGCAGCTCCTCCGCCGGAGCTACCTCGTGTATTACTTTGAACAACCGCATCTTTCAGGCGGCGCTGTTTTGTAGCAGCACCGTCGGTAGGACTAATGGTCGTCGGAGATGTTCTCTTCCCTTCGGAATTATGTTTTCAGTGGCTCTACTGGTGCTGCGTCTCTGGGAATCGCCGTGGTTCTTGTTTCTCTATGTGCCGCGGCGTCGCTTTCTCAGGAGGTCTTCGCGAAAGAGCGGGTGCAGCCGGATCTCGTCCCTAAAGAGGTGGTGCTTTACCAGTATGAAGCTTGCCCTTTTTGGGTAATTTTATCTTTTGTATTTTTTTATCGTATGATTCAGTTGCTTGATTAATCTGCAATGCATATAATACCCGTGGGAATCCTGAAGTTGCACCACTCTCATTTAGCATGTATTGAGCTGAAATTGGAGAAAGTGTTGCTTTCATTTTTGGAGGTTGGGGATTGGGGATATGGCGAAAAAGGTTGGATTGATGTTTGAATTTAAGAGGCAATCACAATGCAAACAAAAACTGTTTAATCCAGTCTCCAACTCTCTTAGACCTTTCACATAAGTGCAGAACGTTAAAATAGCTTCAATGAAATCACTCAAAAATGGTTTTGTCTTCAAAACCTTAAAAGGTTTGATTTTCTTCAAGTTCAAATCATACTATTTTCTTTAAGTTTCTCCTCAGGGGGTTGTTCTAAAACAATCTTCTCTGGTGGAAAACGATAGCTACTTCATATTTTTCGATGAGCAATTGAGAACAAGGAATTTCATAAGATTTAATCATTTGAAGAGCCTTCAATCAGATCAGCTTCATCTTTTTGGCGAGAAACCATTTTTTAATTTTTTTTCTGGGGATCTAGTTTGATTACCAATAGCTTGCATCAAGGGATAGCTACAAACTTTCTTACATATGGAATTGTGAAAAAGTTTCTGGCTGTTCTTGCCATCCTCTTGAAAAATCAATAGCTTTATGAAAATTTAGTTTTAAGAGTTCGTATACATTTCCATCAACGATCTCTACTAAGCTGATAAAATAATGATATCTTCTTTTGTCACTACAGCATTTTTGGATTATTATGATATACCATACCAAGTCGTGGAGGTCAACCCAATTTGTAAGAAAGAAATTAAGTGGTCTGATTACAAGAAGGTTCCAATATTGATGATTGATGGTGAAGCGCTAGTGGATTCTTCAGGTTTGTCTCTGGTTCTGGCTTTTAGCCATGTATATTTCACACAAAAAATTTCTCATCACACTCGATTATTTTCTTTTCAAGCATGTTTCATTTGGAAATGTGAATTATAAAGTGGTTTTTTATTGCAGCTATTATTGATCAGTTGAGAAATACGATTCTAGTTGATAAGAAAATCCAGTTAACCACAGGCTCTGATGATGATGAAGAGAAGAAATGGCGTGGGCAGCTTATCTCTTACTTTTGTGACCTTTCTTAAATGTGATTCTACACTTGTATCTTGGTGCAAAATCCCCTTCTTGCATATTTCTTACACAAAACTTATTCAACTAGTTCTTTTCCAAGTTTAGAAGCTAAATTTACATTACTTTGTTCTGAGTTACGTATTAAGCTGGCATGACAGTTCAATTTTAGATAGCTCTATGTATATTTCTCTTTCAATTTAGTCAGCTTAGGTTGCTGAAGTTGAGAAGTTTAATGTAGGTGGGTTGATAATCAGTGGACCACATCTTGTCACCAAACATATGTCAAATTACTTCCGAAGGCCTCGAATCATTTGACTACATCTCTAGCAATGGTAAGATTTGTCATTTAACGACGCCTGTCATTGTTTAGTTCACGGGATATATTTGATAAGAAATCCTAAATTGTTGAAACATTTACTTTTCTTCAAGCATGTATATACTCTATCAGTTCTGAATCTTGAATACGGTTGTTTAAGCAGCAGCTATGTATTTTGTGTCGAAAAAACTGAAAAAGAAATCTAACATCACCGATGAGCGTGCAGCCCTATACGAGGCGGCTGAAACATGGGTGGAAGCTTCAAATGGAAGATACTTCCTAGGTTAGTCTCGAGATTTATGTATTCTTTTATCACAACACACACATATATACCAATTTCAATTACATAACTTGCAAGTCTTGAAAATTTGATATGGTTTGTAATTTGGAAAACGACGCTCATTACATCAATTAACGAACGAGTGACACGTAAACATCACACATCTAGAGTCAAAAATAGTGTATAAAAAGATAAATCTAGTATTAATCAAAAATACATTGCATGCTTTCTCGCGATGATGATATTGTCTTGCTATTCTTGGATCTCTATCGCAATTTCTGTCACTTCCAGACCAAACATGTTGAATTTTCTCACTTTTGTTGATGTATTAAACATTACTAGACCGTAGATTGAATATTATTTATGGATGTGCGAGTGTTCGAAGGTCAATGCATTTCGTTCTCAGGTGGTACAACCTTGCAGTGTTCGGGGTGTTAAGACCGATTCGATACTTGAAAGCGGGTAGAGATATGGTCGAACACACCCAAATTGGAGGATGTCGTCGAGGATCGAACCCTCGAGCTAGGTTTTTTTTGTTAATTATTATTGCCGAGATTCATTCTTGTTTTATCCACATTTTATAAAGTGCTCTAATTAAATGTGTTGGTTATTACCGATGTAATAATTTAATTTTTAGGCTTATACGATTAATTAAATGTGTTAGATGTCACACAAAAGTAGCTTAATCGAGAATAATATTGTATAAGATAATGTCTTTAACTTAGGGTTGTGTATTAGACAAATTAATTAATTAATTCATTCATTGAAAAATAAGTCAAGGGTCAACAGTGACCACGTGGCAGTTACTGCCATTTCCTCTCGTTTCGTTTCATTGGCCTTGACAACTGTATAAATTGGAGAGCGCGTTAATGGCGGATTCGATGAGGACTCTAAGAAGCCCCGCCATCACCGTCTCTAATGGGGAGTCTGGTCGGACTTCTTAGAATCCGAATCAAGCGCGGCGTAAACCTCGCTGTCCGCGATGTTCGCAGCAGCGATCCTTACGTTGTCGTCATGCTTGGCAAACAGGTACCCTACAGATCTCTGGGAATTCTAATCTTTTGGCCTTCTAATTTCGTTTTCCTATGAGGAGCTTTGACTGAAGTCGTGGTTTATTTTATGGTCTGTTTCTCCCACACTGAAGCGACAGTTTTCACCTGAAGAATTAGGTCTTTTGATTCTTGGAAAAAATTTACCTGTCTCGGTTAATTATTTAACACTCGCGGATTTTGTTGTGAATTTCTTTGCGAGGCTATTGTCTTTGCGTAGTTAAACTTCAGGTTGAGTATGAATTGTTAAAAATGTTGATTCTCCTGGTTTCGCCTACTGATAACAATTATTCTGTTTGAAACATCTAAAATCACTATTAATCTTATCTTCAACAAGAGATGAAATTAGTAATAGAGATATGATAATTTGTAGATGAGTCTAAAGTTGACGAAACGTTAGTGTAAAAAACCAGAACATAATGTAGCAAATGAGGGGAGAAAACAGATTGGAGATGACTCTGGGATTTTGATTTCTGTGGTTGTTCTTGGTCATTTAGCCAGTTGGCGGCTGGCCCTGTCCATGTTTCATTATGCATATTGATTTCCATTTATGTGTCATCTATTTAAAACTTTTAGGCTGTTAATGTTATTATCAGCCATTTTCAGGCTCTTCTTATAATTCATCTATTGCTCTGCGATTTTTTGCAGAAATTGAAGACTCGTTTCATTAAAAAGAATGTTAATCCGGAGTGGAATGAAGATCTGACTCTTTCTGTTTCAGATCCCAATCTTCCAGTTAAGCTAGTGAGTGGTTTTTGTTCTCCCATCAATGCAAAAATTGTATGCTTCCTTTTGGTCACACTCTGTGAATTCTAAAAATCAGATTTTTTTCTAGAATTTTTTTTTTCGTTAAGCTCACGACGTCAGCTTACTTGACCCTATCAATTATGGTTTTAACTCAACACGATAGTATTTTAATTCACTAAATTGCAAAGCTTGTGAGCTGTTCTATAGATGGTAAAGAGATCAGATAGTCCTACAAGTTTCTGTAGATCTAGATTAAACATCAAATTCTGAACACCAACTTGTCCCTTGTATATCAGTTTACATGTTTTCTAAAATAATTTAGACAAAAATAGTGGACAACATATGAAAATGAAAAATTCCTACAATCAGTTGAAATTCAATCTTTCATACACTGTTTTTTTTATTTCGTTTTATTGTGGCTTTAGTGTTTGTAGAGGTTGATTTTTCATTTGGTTGGATGTGCAGACGGTGTACGATCATGACACATTTAGCCGGGACGATAAAATGGGAGAAACAGAAATCGAATTAAAACAATTCATAGAAGCTCTGAAGATGACTCATAAGGGCGTGGCTGGTGGTACAATAATCTCAAGAAAGAAACCCAATAAACAAAATCTGCTGACCGAAGAAAGCAGCATTGTCTGGCCGAACGGAAAAATAGTCCAAGATCTCTGCCTTCGACTGAGAAATGTCGAATGCGGCGAACTAGAAACACAACTCTCATGGCTCGATCTTCCAGGTATTAAGGAATCATGAAGAATTGGAATTTCTCAGTGGAGGTTCTTATTAGTAGTTTATATTTCAAATATTTTCTTGATTTTAAGACATCATTTGAAGTTTGGCTAGATAATTTGCTACACCTGCGCGATGATTCGTCCAGAAATAGAGCTACAAATTGTCTGGATCAGCCATGAATGAGGTCAAATATTGAATTATTTATTTATTTTACTTTGTATTTTTTGAAAATAGTTTAGAGTTATAATTAATCGAAATGCACGAAAAACCATGCATGCATGCATTCACATTCCCTTTTATGCTCGAGAGGTGGGGCATTGCAGTGGCAGTGCGTGCAAATACAAGCATCGTGCTTTGAATTTGCAAGTGGTGCCTCACTCTCTGTCGCATTCTTCTCCTTCATTCTTTTCTCTGCCCATAATGCATGTCTCTCGTCCTTAACTTCTAGTATATATATAGGGGATTAAGAAATCTTTTGCTCTTCTTTTGAAAAATGCGATCTTTGAACTTGTTGGTCGACGTGTACTAAATATTGACATTAATGTAACGTTTTATTTGTGTTTTTAGTACAATATTGTCTTTTTCTGCTCAGGGTCTTACCTTTAGTTTGAACTGCTTTTTATTGGCTTCGGCCGAGAACTTTTCTCACTAAACGAATCATGAATTTTTACCCTAGTTATAAATTATGATTCCATGTTGAAATATGTTAATTGAATTATCATCTAGAACTCACTTTTGATTGCAAATTTATTATATTTGGTAGAAGAAGACAGTCTATAGTCCATGTGCAAATAGCACGTGCACTTGTTGTCAACCCTTCAAAAAGAGCCCCTCTCCCTCTCTCTAAGACATTTAAAAAAAGAATCCTAGAGAGAGAAAAAGAGTCCCAAGAACGAGAAGTTGGAAGAGACGAACCACCACTCCCAGCATCAAATCCCACACAAGATAGAGGCAATGGCCAACTTCCCAAGTCCTATAATCTAATCCATCTCTTCTCCCAACCCTCCTAATTAATCAATTCACACTAGCTACACTACACACATTAGTGGATCGATTTGGCCTCCCAATCTTAGCTCGAGATGTCCGTTCCTTATCAGAACCAGCTTGTGAAACCAAATCTTGTTCTTCACTCCAATTTCGCTTCGGTTCCTAATTTCATAAAATTATAGATTGAGCTTTTTGCGGAGTTAAGAACGAATTTTGACTAACTTTGGATCTAGTTTTTGACCATTGTACGGCTAGGGTTTCACAGTGTTTAACGGTAGATAATATAAATAAAAATATATTCACTTAATTAAACTATGAGCTAAATAAGAATATCTAGTGTGTGACAACACCGTTACACAGTCAAAATCATAAATAAATAAAAACAAAATAAATAAAACACCTTTGTCTGTGTGCTTGGTAGACAACAAGTGCAACTCTCAAAGATACCCAGAAACCACACACGTGCTTCCTCCTCTTCCCAACACTCTCTCCTCTTCAACCAAGCCCTTCTTCTTCTTCTTCTGCTGATTTCATCTGGGTAGTTTCAGAAGCTCTGAAAAATGATCTCTTTTTCAGATTTCTACCATGTCATGACGGCGGTGGTCCCTCTCTACGTCGCCATGATTCTGGCCTACGGCTCTGTACGGTGGTGGAAAATCTTCACCCCCGATCAGTGCTCCGGCATCAACAGATTCGTCGCCATTTTCGCAGTTCCCCTTCTCTCCTTCCATTTCATCGCCTTGAACGACCCTTACACCATGAATTTACGCTTCATCGCAGCAGACACTCTGCAAAAACTCATCGTTCTTGCGGTTCTCGCTGTCTGGAGTAAATTTAGCTCGAGGGGCTGTCTCGAATGGAGTATTACTCTCTTTTCTCTCTCAACTCTTCCGAATACTTTGGTCATGGGGATTCCTCTTCTCAAAGGAATGTACGGCGAGTTCTCCGCTAGCTTGATGGTTCAGATCGTTGTTCTTCAGTGTATTATTTGGTACACTTTGATGCTGTTTATGTTTGAGTACAGAGCTGCTAAATCGTTGATTTCCGAGCAGTTTCCCGACACGGCGGGGTCGATTGTTTCGATTCACGTCGATTCTGATATTATGTCGCTGGACGGTCGGCAGCCATTGGAGACGGAGACTGAGATTAAAGAAGATGGGAAGCTTCATGTTACTGTGAGGAGATCGAACGCTTCGAAATCGGATGTTTTTTCGAGAAGATCGATCGGGTTTTCTTCGACGACTCCCCGGCCGTCGAATTTGACGAACATGGAAATTTATTCCATGCAATCTTCGAGTAATCCGACGCCGAGGGGCTCGAGTTTTAATCATTCTGATTTTTTCACGATGATGGGAGGCGGAAGAAGTTCGAATTTCAATTCCGCTGATTTGAAGGGACTTGCTCTCACTCCCAGGCCTTCTAATTACGAAGAAGACGGGGGAAAGTCGAGGTTTCAGTATCCGGCGCCGGCCGCCGGGATGTTTTCTCCGACGTCTTCGAAACCGGGTTCTTACGGGAAGAGGCCTGGTAATGATGGCGGTAAAGACGTTCATATGTTTGTTTGGAGTTCTAGTGCTTCGCCGGTTTCTGACGTCTTTGGCGGCCGTGAACTCGGCGGCGGTCAAGATCAGAAGGAGCTCCGGCAGCCGATTCCTGCCGCAGGAGGTTAGCTTTTATTAACTAATCGTCTTCGTCATTTTTCGAATAATAAATGTACGAGAAACAAAATCTCGATTTTTCAGTGGAGGGTCCAGGGAAGAACCAGGAGGAGTACTTAGAGAGAGATAATTTCAGCTTCGCAAACGGAGGGGTAGAGAGAGAAACGAAGAGCAACAATGGCGGCGAAAGGGGCGGAACAGCCTTGCCGCCGGCGAGCGTAATGACGAGGCTGATTCTGATCATGGTTTGGAGAAAACTCATCAGAAATCCCAACACTTACTCCAGCTTAATAGGCTTGATCTGGGCTTTGATTTCTTTCAGGTCTTTTTTTTTCATTCCACCCGCAAAACTCTAATCAAATCTCATCTTCTCCGATGAGTTTTCAATTTATCGATGATTCCCAGGTGGAATATCAAGATGCCGGCGATCGTCGCCCAGTCGATTTCTATTTTGTCCGACGCAGGGCTTGGCATGGCCATGTTCAGTCTGGGTGAGTAATTTCCCGTTGAGTTTTCCATCTTTTCCGGCGAGATTCATATTAAACAACTCTGAAAACAGGTCTGTTCATGGCTTTGCAACCGAAGATCATCGCCTGTGGAAACTCAGTTGCAGGTTTCGCAATGGCGGTTAGATTCCTGACAGGCCCAGCTGTAATGGCGATTTCCTCCATTGTTGTCGGACTCAGAGGTGTTCTTTTACACGTTGCCATAGTCCAGGTCCCCTCTCTTTCTCATGTTCTTCAGGGTTCAGACCAGTCAAACTCTGACCGGTTTGAAGATAATGTTTTTTATAATTCCATGCATCCGTTTTTAGAAGAGTTATAATTTTCAACAAAAACAATTAAAAAAATAAAAAAAAATTGGAAATTAAATTAAAAAAATTAACAAATTTGCAAATTAAATTTGCAAATTTAATAAACAATTAATCATTTCTAAATGCATTTATTTTACTAATTATTTCTAGTAAAATATCGAAAACAGGCCGCTCTTCCCCAAGGGATCGTCCCATTCGTCTTCGCCAAAGAGTACAATATTCATCCCGAAATCTTAAGCACCGCGTAAGTGTTCTCCGTTCTAGGTCGACTCGGTTATGCTCGTTTTTCTAACGTATTTTGCTCGTGTATTTATCGATGCAGGGTCATCTTTGGAATGTTGATCGCGCTACCCATAACGCTCGTGTATTACGTATTGTTGGGTATATGAATATGATTCCCTTTCGGTTTGAAAAAGATCTTCACTAGCTTCGGTCGAGCTTATAGCGAAGGCTATGAACGGTGGGAGGAAAACGAGAAATGAATCGTCGATTAAAATGCTCGTTTAGTAAAGTTTGTAAAATCGCGTCGTAGCTTAGTTTATGTCTTTATATCGAATGCTTCTTCTTAATTATCGCCCCTAGTTTTATTTTCTTATCTCGCAAATTCATCGCGAACGAAGCTAGTAAAATATCGATATTAGCACCGCTCGTAAATTATATATTCGACGATTAATTTAGCGTAATAATTTGATTAATCTCTTGTTTTTCTATCTAGAAATAAATGATCATTTGCACGATTAATTAAATAAGTAAAATATTTATAATTTCTTATAAATGTAGCGTTGGAAACTACTGTGACACGAACTAGGAGAGATGGCCATGGCGGCAGAAAACATAAATACACGAAGAAACGAGACATCAAAAAAGAACAACGTAGATTCTCTCTCCAAACCCCAGATGAAGAAAGAGATGAATCTAGAGAGAGAAAGTGAACAATACAACACTTGGAAGCCCATGACAGCAGTCGAAAACAGACGAGTGTAGAGAGAGAAAATGGCCAGCATGGATGAACAAACAAGGGAGTCTAGAGAGAGAGACAGAGAGAGAATTCATTGTCAGCACCTGGGAAAAGGGCTTCCACAAGCCTTGGCAACTCTCCTGGCGTTTTCAGAGCTGACGAACTTCTTGAGATTAGGGTTTCTGAGATAGTTGCAGAGGCAAGGCCTCTGTTCTCTGAGTTTCGAGCAGCAAATGGTGGAAGGAAGGGAAGAAGAAGTGATGGCGCTAACACAGGAGCTGAGCTGAATAGGGCTACACGTTACCGCCATTGACGACTGAGCTTCACTCAGCCCAAGAACAGCCAAGATGAACAGGACCAAGCACGATGAACACTCCATCCTCCTCGAAACAATATTCTGAAAAATTAAGGATTTGTTCTTGCTGCAACTGGGTTTCTCGCTTCTCAATTTATAGATCGAAACCGATTAATAATTATAAATGGGTAGACAAATAGAAATAAGGGTGCCTTCTGATTGACTTTAAGATCTCTCAAGCATGCTTAGAGCTTAGTGATGATCCCAATCATGGCTTCGGCTTCATTAGTGATAATTTAATCATTCTACATTTTTTTAATCTCATCGGCGAGCCGAGTCGTGCCTGCTCGATTAAAACATAACATTTAACGTTTATTCAACAAAAACACGGGTCGTGTACCAATCGACGAAGCCAAGGTCTAGGTCAAGTTACGAGCCTCTTGAACATGAGTTATTGCATAGGTTTAGGGGGACTCTTGGAACAAAATTAAGTGTGTTTAAATGAATAAATTTTCATTAAAAAAAATGACGGATCCTATTATAAATGAGAATTACACGTAAACAACCTTATTGACGGATCCTAGACTCCGACCAACGCTCGTAAAAATGAGAATTTCCAGCACTCTAGAGTGACTTCGATAATTCGATTCAAATGTAATTGATAAATCATTTGCATGTCCAAATGTTTGTAATAATGTTTAAAATCACGGCAATAATGATTTCATCACCTTTTCAATAATTATATATATTATAAATGTTAAAAGGTGGAACATCTATTAATTATATTATTATAAAATTAATTTATTATAATATAAATAATTATTTAATATATTTATTGTATCGATTAATTTTTGGCAAGTTAACTTGTACAGTAAAATAATTCATATCTCAACGGTCTGAGTCAGCTCGATTAGGAACAAAGATTACCCATTATTTTTCAATCATCAAACAATGTAAACCGATCAAAATCGACTTGATCGGCATCGAAAGATCGGAAGGGTTCAATATTTGAAAAATGGAGGCTAATTTGACGAAAACAAAGTCTTAAAGTAGTTGAAAAATAATCTAGAACACCATATTTCTCCATGAAACAATGCTTAGCAAGCTGTGTTTCTCATCAAAATGAGCTCAACTCTTGCGTCCATAGTCTGCAAGTCGATGAAAATCGCAACCAATCAATTCAATTCTATATCATTTGAAATATATACGGTAATCGATTAACAAACTACTGCACGATTCACGTACCATGCAAGCTCATTCCAATGAAGGAAGCCGCCATGGCCGCCCGAGTTTGTTAGCTTGTAGACTGCACCAAAAGCTAGCCATGAGGAGAAGAAACAAGGCGAGAGTTAATACGAATCTACGCCATATAATCCATTCGAACATCGATAATTTTTGTCATAATACCTTCATAACCGCCAAGAACTGGATCTTTCGCCAGCAAAATAGGCGTATCCAGATCAATAAACCTGTTTATTAGTCAATAGCTTATAAGAAAATCGTACAATTTAAATTTTCGAACGAAGAATGTATTCACCGATTGATTACTTAAAGCATCCGAGACCAGCTGCGAGGTGGCTGGCGAAGCCCATGGCTAATCGGGTCTCGACCATTCCGCCAATCATCAAATCTAAACCTGATCGTTCAGCTACTTCTATAATCTCGAGAGCTCCAAGAACGCCGACTTTTGCGAGCTTAATGTTAATGACATCGGCTAGATCGTCGTTAATTATTCTCTTAACATCGTCTAAATTACGACAGCTCTCGTCGGCTGCAATGGAGAAGCCATATTTCTCTCTACTGACACGAGTAACGCGTCCGAGACCTTCCCAATTCTCTCTTTGAACCGGTTGCTCGAATAAAACCGGAGTCACTCCCATTTCTGCAAAATTTCAAAGGTTTTCGTTTATTTTTTTACGAAATCAATGTCGAATTAGACGTTATTTAGTTACCGTGAAGTAGTTTGAGAACTTCGGTGGCTTCGTTGACGGTGTAACCCTCGTTAGCGTCTAAGATAAACCGGCAATCGGGGTGTACTTTTCTTATGGCTTGAAGAACTTCAATGTCCGAATCGAGATTCTTTCCGACTTTAAGCTTTAGAGTCTTGAATCCTTGTTTCCTATAATTGGCAGCCAATTCGGCAGCTTCCGCCGGAGACACGATAGGAATCTGCATACAGAAAATTTAAACGATTAAAAGCAAAAAAAAACAGATAATTAGGCTGCTAACCGAATACTCGAATGAGGAACTCAACCGTGATGTCGGTGGTTATCGAATTCGAAACTCCACCTAATAGTTTCCAAAGAGGTACATCGATGCTCTTGGCAACTGCATCGATCAATGCCATTTCGACTCCTGCTCTAACCTTTTGATCATTAATGTAGGAGAAAACAGATTATCTCAAAACCTTCATACAAATCTGTAAATTGCAATTGATCCATTATCTAAGAATTTCACTCAAATTGAGAAAAACTACTTGTTTTTCCGATAATACCCGACACAACGACCGATACTTTCGAAAAACTTTACCATGCGTTGGATCTAATGGATAATTGGTGAAAAAATCCAAAATGATCAAAGGTGAGCTAAGAAAATCTGGAAAAATGAACCCAGTCAACTGGAATGCTGAAAAGCTTACCATCCATGGCGTTCAACAAGAACAAGTACTAAAAACAGCAAATAATCACTTCATGGAGCTAAGAAATGAGAGTGAAATTCAGAGTCTGTTTACTCACCGAAGCAAATTCATGTCCAGGAAGAATCCGACCAATGTCGCCGAACAGTGAACCTAGGCTTCGCGCAGGGCTTTGTTTCAGGAACTCGCAGGCCTCGGAAGCTTTAGCCATGGCCGTGATCTGATCTTCCGCCGTCACAAACGGCAGGATCGGAGCCTCGCCCCACCCAACGCACCCATTAACCAGCTCAACCCTAATCGCTACATTTTCCACCATTTCCAGCCTCGAAGAAGCAATCGTAAATGGCGAAATCAACGGCACATTCAGCGCCCTATTCTCTGCTCTCTGTACCGTGACTGTCAACGTCGTCATTAGATTCTTGAACCTCGAGATCGCCGTCGTCGCCGGCGATTCTCCCGGATTCATCATACGAATTACTTGGCTTCGTTTAAGCGATTTTGGAGGGATTGGAAAAAGAGGGAAGCTGAATGAGAGCATCTGATACTGCGATTTCAGATAGAACGCATTGGAACCCATAGCTCATAGCAACTTCGAGATGGAAATTTAAGAAATGGGAATCGCTTAGCTGGGAGGAAGCGACGGAGAGCCGCCATTGCCGGACAGTTTTTTTATTTAAACAGCAGAAACCAAAGCGGCAGCTGACTTCGTCGTTCTTCCTTTGTCGTCTTTTGTCTGAGGATTAATTTATCAGACCATCAATCCAACGATGTACTCAATGGGTCGTTTCAAATCAGACCCAAAAAAAAACTAAGAATTTACATCAGATTGATTCTGAACCCAAATTATGATTACTATTTTGGATCATGCTCTGTAATTCGTCTTCCTCTACCAAATATTAGTTGCAAAACTGTTTCACTCGATTGAATTTCATATCCATAACATGTAATATGAGTCTTGGATCTTCATAGTTCTTGATTTTGTGGATGAGTTACTAAACCATATTCAACTTTTCCGAGCTCCGAGTAATACCCGAAACAATATGTTCCATTCCTACATATGCTATACGTTTAAAATCGACGCAGTGGGTTCAAAAGAACACAACGACCAAAAACTCATAAGCTACAAGCTAATAGTACCTCTATTTGTGGTTAAGAAGCATCGGCCTCGCCCTGTTTAGAAGCATCCGAAAAAGCCGCTTTTGCTCCAGCATGTGTCATTGTTTGATGATGAGAAGCCGGAGGGGGCGGTTGATTTGGGTTGTAGAAGAATCGTTGGTTTGAAGGATTTCCATATTCGAAGCCGTAGCCCGGAGCAGCCATGGCGGAAATTGACTGGCCCAGATGGTGATTTTGAGAGAACCCGACATACTGATGCTGAAATTGAAGTAATTGAGGATTTGTCTTGCACATACTTGCATGGACTTCAGGGATTCCCGGAGAAGCTGGCTTTGCAGAAGTAGCAGCCAGAAAGGCCGGATTTGGCGGTGCTGGGGACCGTCCGGATGCCAAAATGGTGGCCTCGGATTGGACAGACATATTGTATGGCTGAGGTTGTTGAATGGGCACGACATAAAATGGATATTGTTGGTCTATTTGCTGGTGAGAAGCATAGATTGGGTAATAAGATTGGATGGGTACAGAACCATGGTGGGGCATGAAATGGGTGCTTCCTCGGACAAATAATGGTGGCTGATGCTGATCGGGCTGAGGAGGTATCCTCAAATACACAGAACTCTCGGTTGGTTCCGGTGCTCTTTTCATGGTCGTGGCTGAAATTTCAGGTTCTGCGGAGGAGCTAGAAGGAGATTGTTCTCGATACATTGTGGGCTTCGATGGAGAATTCACTGATGCCATACTCCAATCGCTGCACACAGACAGATAATACACAACAAAATTAGGAATCGATCAATAGTCGATTAGATTCATGGTGATTTGAATCATTTTGATGTTCAAACTGTGTTCATAATATATTCACTTACTGTCGCAAAAACTGGCCAGCACCTATACCAATTAACAGCAAAAGAACTATGAAAACAAGAAAGTGGACTGAATTTAGCAGTCATGGTAGTTCATGTTCTGTGGGGAAACTATACTTAGAAGATAATCTGGTTGATTCGAAAGCTACTGCTGGTTAATGGGGGAGTATGATCATAATAGCAAACGAATAGATACAGATGGAGAACCAAAAATGGAGGATTTTGACAATCTTTACTCAGGCGAATCATAAAAAAAATGGTGGATTACCTGGTTAAAGACTCGGGTGAAGACAAATTCAAATGGCCGCCACAGGAATACTTGTTTTGAGGTGGTTGCAACGGCAATGGCGGCTTCCGGAACCCTACCGCCGCTGCTGGCTCTGATTTCTCGTCATCGGAGACAGCCCGATTAATGCTTTCGCCCGAACATGCAACAAGATTTGGTGACAATACCATGCCTGAAGGAATTAGAGGAGGTAAATTGAAACTCATCCGAGAGAATTGTTCTTCAACCCTAATGTTTTCGTCTTGACCCCTGACGCCATTGTTTTCCGCGCAAACTCGAATTGGCGGTAAATTGGACACTGTCGGAGACGAAGAAGACGAGCCGAAAGACGAATTTTTCTCCAGCATCGGCGAATCGTTCGTCAAAATCTGCTTCGTATTTACCGGAGATTCATTAGCTTGAGCTTCCAAATCGTGGGAAGAATAACTTTCACGAACTCCATCGAGATTCATAAATCCATCAATGGCGGCCGAATCGGAGACGCCGCGGGAAAGTACGGCATTGTTGAGAGCGTGGACGAACCAGGTCTCAGATTTCGCGTCCCCGAGTAAAGACCGCACGGAAACTGCGGTTTCAGGTTTGGATGAGAAGAGGAACAACCGGAGCCGCGAAGAAGGCTTCAATGGAGAAACTGAGGCGGTGCGATCGTATTCTTCGATCAAATTCTCAAGGTCTTCATCCGTGGCGACTGAAATGAGAGAATCGAGATCTTCATTTGGAAGCTGGTACTTGAGAGTAAACGAACGGCCATTCATGAGGCTTTGACAGAGACGAGCGCAAAGGTCGGAGAATGAAGAATGGCGATCAACAACAACTATACGCGTCTCTCCCCCGACGTAGCAGAGAGACCTGTCGTGTGGTCGAGGAATGATGCGACCGCCATAGCTGCACATGAGTCGAACCTTTGATCCGAGAAGCTGTGGGAGCGGATCGCCCCAAGCTTCAGCATTGCTAGAGCGAGGAGACGAATCATCGTTCCCGGCAACAGCGACGGTGGAAACAGCGGCGGAGACGGCGGTCGACGGCGGGGGATCCATGGGAAAGGTGCAGCGTTGAACGATGTAGAAGATAGCTGGCGTTGATCGAAAATGGAATATCTAATAAGTAAAATAATTTAATTAAAATTAATGCAAAAAGATAATTAAAAGCGAAAATATTTATAATAAATATTATATTTATAATAAATATAATAATAAATATTATATTATTTTCATTATGCGGTGCGGTGCCAGTGACCATGTAATGATCAATGCATGAAACTCTGCGTTGATCTTTGAAGAGTAAGCGAAGAATCGATGGAGGAAAACCAGCTGGAACAAGCTCCAAGCTCGCCAACAATGGAGCCTACGATTGCAGAAGCAAGGCTCAGCTTCAACTTGAACGGCGATGGTGGAAGCTGTGTTCGGAGACGGAAACTTGGGGAAGAAGTGAAGAAACAGCTATGGTTAGCAGGGCCTTTGATCGTGATTAGTTTGTTGGAGTATGGCTTGCAGATCATTTCTCTGATGTTCGTCGGTCATCTTGGAAAATTACCTCTCTCCGGTGCTGCGCTCGCGACTTCCTTCGCTTCCATGTCTGGTTTCACTTTGTTGGTGAGTTTCGTTTCTCCTCCAATCAGATTTTATTCGCTGCTTGCTGATCGTTGTGACAAGATCTAAACCTAATTTCTTCTAGACCGATGGAGGTAGCGCGATGAAGAACACAAATTATTGATATTAATGATCACCGACAAAAAAATGATCTCACTCTACAATTAGGTAACGCGTATTGATCGTGTTTTAGGTTTTCTTTAATAAGTTTTATTTCAAAATTTGATTTGGATGTTCCAGTTATGAGACTGGTAGTGTTCATCTACCTGATAATTTATGTTCTTCTCTTAGTCTCAAATTATTTAGAAACTTAGTGATATATTTCTCTTGACACTATCCAGTTTGCAGCTGATTCTGCTTCTTTTTTTTTTCTTATAATTTTTACCCATGAAATCAAATATTGGGGATCAAATCTATTCTTGCCTTGATTAGCAAAAAATTTACTACTCAGAGATATATTTTGGTACATATAGCTGGGGATGGCTAGTGCTTTGGATACATTTTGTGGACAATCCTATGGAGCAAGGCATTATCAAATGTTAGGCACACACATGCAAAGGGCTATGTTTGTTCTTACACTTGCCAGCATACCACTTTCCATTATCTGGGCTTACACAGGAGATATTCTCAAGTTGCTCGGCCAAGATTCTAAAATTTCAGTCGAGGCCGGACAATATGCTCGGTATATGATTCCGAGTATTTATGCATATGGTGTTCTTCAATGCCTCACCAAATTCTTGCAAACTCAGAACATTGTCATCCCAATGATGCTAACCACAGGAACGACAGCAGCAATTCACATATTACTTTGTTGGATTATGGCATTCAAATCTGGACTTGGAGCAAAGGGTGTTGCCTTGGCAACCTCAGTCTCGTATTGGATCAGTGTGTTACTAATGGCGCTATATGTTAAGTTCTCTTCTTCATGTGCAAATACTTGGACTGGCTTTTCAAAGGAGGCCTTCTCCAATATCTTCACTTTCCTTAGACTTGCCATTCCTTCCGCTTTAATGGTCTGGTAATTTTTAACTTTTTGTTTTTTCTGAATTGCAACCTCGTTTTCTTATTGAAAGAGAGCAAAGATTGTCGTAATTTAGTCTCTCACAACCTTGATTTGGTGTAGTTATGGATTAACTAGAGATGATTTTTTTGTTGTCTATTCTGAACAGCTTGGAACTGTGGTCATTTCTCGTCCTGGTTCTCCTCGCTGGTTTTCTTCCTGATCCAGAGCTAGAAACATCAGTGCTTTCAATCTGGTAAAGTTTCATCTCTTAACTTAAATCCCATCAGAACAATTATTTCTTTGTTAAAAAAAGTTCATTTTACAATATTATATACTATGTTCCAGCATAAATACTTCTGCAGTGGTTTGGATGATCCCCTATGGACTCAGCTGTGCTGTAAGGTGAGCTCAGCTCAAATTTTAATACAATCGGTGGATATCTTGACAAGAAACATAGAAATTGATTAATACGCTTGGCAGCACTCGGGTTTCGAATGAATTAGGAGCCGGAAATCCCAAAACAGCGCGTTTATCAGTGCATATTGTGTTGGCGATTGCCATTACAGAGGGAATAGTTGTTGGATGCGTGCTGATACTCATAAGAAACGTCTGGGGTTATGCATATAGCAAGCAAATTGAAGTTGTGAGGCATGTAGCGATCATGATGCCGATTCTTGCAGCCTCTAACTTTCTTGATGGACTCCAATGTGTTCTCTCAGGTTTCTTCTCATTCTTGAACATTTTTTTCTCCATTTTTCTCTTTCTAAGCTTTTGGCCGCTGAAGTAGAAACCGAAATAAATACGCTGTTGGCGAAACACTCGAACAATGTCACACGATCACTTGATTGAAATCTCAGGCACAGCAAGGGGATGTGGGTGGCAGAAAATTGGAGCATTTATCAATCTTGGCTCATACTATTTCATTGGAATTCCTTGTGCTGTCTTGTTGGCTTTTGTCTTCCACTTTGGTGGAAAGGTGATACGATTTTTTCAAAACACTTGTTCAATACAATTATATCCTCCTTTTGTCATTGATTAAGTCATGTAACATGATAAATTATAAATAATTAAAGTAATTCATTAATTCAATTATTTCATGATTTCATATCATAGCATATGAATTCACATATAAAAGTTATCTGACTTTAAATGTAACGAATGAAATCGGTCGGTTTTGTTGAACAGGGGCTTTGGCTGGGAATGATATGTGCACTTTTTGTTCAAGTGATTTGTCTGAGTACTAAAGTCATTCTCACCAATTGGGATGAAGAAGTACAACTCTTGCACTACATTATTTTGGATATCCTTTCTTTTTATAAATTTTTATCTCAAATCACACTATATTTCTCGATCTTAATTTTTCAGGCGCACAAAGCAATGGAAAGAGTTCAAACCTCGACGACTCGGGTTGAATCCACTTGTTGAATTGAAAACATTACAAGATCGAACACAAATCAAATTTCACAACAGCTTAGGCATAGAACCTGACCATTCCGGTTCGGTTTTCAAATATATGAACCTATTCGGCCACAGTTTGTTCCAGTTCAATGGCAGATCTGGCCCCAATGAGGCAATCCTAGAAAGGGAAGATAGATAGTCTATGGATAAGGCTAAAGTAAGAGGTCTCTCAGACATCAAACAATTGGCAGAGTACAGAAGAAAGGCCAGAGAAATAAACACCAAAAAAACATCCACATTCAGGTTTAATTTTGGCTCACATTATAAGATATCAAACCTTGTTTCAACTGTTATTACATGTACAGCTTTAAAGACTGAATTTCTTTAACATATTTCAACTCATCCATCAAAAATTTAAATATGGGATCAAATGAATCATCTTTGCAAATATCACACAATCATATGTTTCTCTCTCTTGCCCCCTGAAAGATAGAAAAAAAAATGGTTCTTGCAGTCTCAACTCTGCAATTTCCCTACAAGATAATCAGAGAGCAAGTAATCAAACTGCAGGAAATATATCAAAACTAGTTTAAAAACTTGCATCTTTTTAGTCAGCTATGTAATTGAAAGATAAAATGCAATTTACCAGCAATCATCTTTCAATTTACTTGATTATAAAGCTATTTTCAAAGGCAGATGCAGCCAGAGATTGTGAACATTCATACATAGTCTACAATTTAATAATTCATTAACGATGCACATTCCACACAACACCATTAGTTATTTGGTGTTCTTTTAATTATTTACGAAGCAATTGTCAAGTGCAGATGCCGGACGAGCACTCATAAACTCTACAATTTGGTAATCATATCCAGCATAAACCATCAGTCTTTTGGTGTTTTTTGGATTATCATTGATGTGTAGTAGGCAATCTGTCAGCTAATTGAAGGTGAAAACCCAAGTTTGTGAATGGCATCAAATGCCATACCACAAAAATAGATAGTTAACCAATATCAGAGACGGAACCCAATATTAAAATCAAAAGCTAACCTCATAGATGCAGACCTGGAAGGATAACTTTAGTAGTGATAATGCATTACCATATAGGATTTTCTTACTGTTGGAATTCCAGATCCAACTTCCTTTTAAGATGTGACCTATCAGCGCTGCAGAAAAGGGACAAAAATTACAATAAGTTGAAACAGTCTCCAAAGTTTTTAAGTAGAACAATTTGCCAGAAATTCACACTTCCATTCATTACATGTCATGCCAAACTCTCCTGAATTGGCAAGCATAGAAAGTAAAGTTTCTAGAAGCATATATTGCATAGCCATTGATAAGTATATACTGCTAGCCGGCAAGATGATATTGTGGCTCCAAATAACAATGTTGAAGAAAAAAAGGGAAATTTGACAGACTTTTGACTGCTAGAGTTCAGCTATAATTTCAAGGAGACAAATAGGATTCAGTGTGCTTACGTTTAACAGAATGAATAAGATCTATTTCACTAGTTCAAACATAACACATTAGGAATATAGTGCAAACAAAAGTACCTGTTAATTGTTGGTCTATTTGAAGGTTTTAAACCAAAGATAGAAAAATCCACCGACATTGGAATTGGTTCGTTCTTGCTGGCTCCAACCACTTGTCCACCATGATTCTCGACCTTATCTCCAAGGTGTACACCTCCCTCGAGCCCATTACGTTCTGGCATCACTCTCCTTGATTTCCTTGGAGGTGAGAGAACAGTTGGACCCTCAATTGTACTTGACAACTCCTTCTTAGGAGCAGGTCTAGGAAGCTTATTAGGATCGGTAGGTAGAGGTGCAGATAAAAAGTATCTAGACATGAAAATAGGAAGTTAGCACTATACCAAAGGGCAAACCTAATTTCAGAATTTTCAATAATATGAATCAAGCATGGAACCTGTGCTCTAATGCTTGTTGAACTGATATTCTAGCATTTGGGTCATAAGAGAACATCTTTGACAGAAGGTCTAATGCATCATCACTTGCCATTGGAAATAATGATCTCAAAGGAGGTGCAGGAACATATTGATACTCAACATAATCTGGTAAATACACTATGTCTGGCCACTGTGAAGGTGCAGGTGTACCAAACCCAGCAAAAATCTTTCCTAATTGATCAATGTCGCTAGAACCCTAGAAACATAGTGAAAAGGGCAGGAAGCAAACAGGTAAAGAATACAACTCTCCCAATTTTAACGAACAACAGAACCATATATGTTCAACACCAGCTAATTTCTAAAACTTGAAGGAAAAAAAAAATGAATATTTGTCCTACATCTCCGAGTTACATATCCTTGTTTAATTTTGGTCATTGAAAAAAAAATTTATGAATAACTAATTGATTTATTTTCTTTCAGTTATTCTTTCCTAGTCTATTAATAAAAAAAGCCCAGAGTCAATAAAGACTGAGAAGATTGACTCAACAACAAATTGCATTCATTAGGCCTCCATTATAGAATTAAAACAAAAATTTTCCTCTTTACACCTCAATACTGTCTTTGCTTTAGATACCTGAGATTCTTAATGAATTATACTTACCTGTAGAAATGGTCGGCGGAGGAGAAGTTCGGCGAAGATACAAGCTGCAGCCCAAACATCTACTCCGGATCCATATTGTTTGGTCCCAAATAATAACTCAGGTGCTCTGTACCATCGAGCGAAAACCTTCTCACAGATGTTGTGAGTTCATAAGTAGTTAAAATTGTAACTAAGCGAGTCACTTTAATTTTGGAGGTAATATGTACCTGATGAGTGAATTTACGACCTGGGCTCCCAAAGATTCTAGCCAACCCAAAATCTGCTAATTTTAACTGTCCATTAGATCCAATCAGTAAATTGTTTGGCTTCATATCCCTGTAAATCACAGTCGACCAACTATGAAAATTTTGATGAAAAAAATACCTCCACAAAAATAAAAAAAATGGTTACCTGTGTAAAACCCATTTCTTGTGGCAAACAGCAAGACCTTTCAACGTCATTTGCAGGTATGATTTAATGTCAGCTGGCGAGAGAAATATGTTTCTGTCTCGTATGAAAGCTTCGAGGTCAGTCTCCATGAATTCGAACACAAGATGCAAGTTACCCTTGTGAGGGAATGCATCTATTAGCTCTATTATATTAGGATCTTTAAGCTCTTTGAGCAATTTTATCTCTCGGAGAGCAGTGAAATTTACTCCCTCTTTTTGCTTCCCCAGTCGAATTTTCTTAATTGCAACTGTCTGGCCTGTCTACAAGCACGATTTATTCATTTCAGAAAAATTACTTGATCACAAGTACTACTGAGAGGCATCGACTATTGGAAGGAGAAAAGAAAACCTATATTTTCGTACTGTGTCGGGTTTAGCCCAAGGTAATGACTCAATTTGAGGTGGTATTAACGCACATTTTTTACATTTCTAGGGTTCAATCTAGACATCCAGACGAAGAACCATCATAAGTTTACAAGGTGAATAAAAACTGAAGAACAATTAGGAGAACTTATTCACGGCATAGTTTCAGAGATAACTATTATCATCCCAAAAAAAGAGACTCGACTCTGAATTTCCGATACCCTACAGACCCCCAGAAAAGGGGGCGAGTTAAAAGAGTACCTTCGTATCAATGGCCTTATAGACAACTCCATAAGTCCCTTCGCCAAGAACCTCACGCTTCAGGTATCTATCAGCCACTTTCTTCGACAAATCAAGCTCAGGCATGGCCGTCGATGATGAATTACTCTCCGTTCTCCACCACTATTTCCCCTCCACTATCTGATCCACTCGGAACGACGGAGCCTCAAGTTGCAGAAATTTCAAGCCGATCATTTCCCGGAGAGAAGCTCACAAGCTAGGGCTCCCACATCCAAATGCTCGCTTGAGTTTTAAGCAGGAGAGGCCATGGCTCTTTTAAGAGAGGGAAGGAGAGAGTGAGAGCCCTCGGCAACATTTCTCGTAGCTTTTCTTTAATTGAATATTGTTAGCTGAAAACAATTAATTAAAATTTCATTAATTATTAAAATTTTAAATATTTTTTTATTAATTGTGCTTAAATTTCGATAATAAGTGACCAAAGATCACTCAAGAAGGCAATAATTTATATATTCGAATATTTGATTTTTTTTTTTAATTTCGAGAAAGCAATTTAGAGTCCAAATTTACGAATCCAAAGATCCAAACAACGATTCGCTACATCGATAATGTTGTGTACACGTGCCGAATGTAACAAATTTTGTCTTACCCGATAATTCAAACTTGCAAAACTTATCGAAATCGAATAGATTCTCAATAATTGTACGAATTATTGGACGAAGAACAATCGAGCTTATTTTATCAAATAATACTAACAAAATTGAACGCTATAATTCTATTGATGACCGAGTTGATTGCTATTTCGATCTTAACGTCCATCACAAACTCTCGACTCGGACCCAAGATTTCGTTCGTCGCTTGGAAATGACTAAACGAATTACTCGAGAAAGAACGAGCAAGTTAAGCAATAAAAACCCTAATCAAACCACCCTAGAAATAACACAAGCTTATGAAATGTGGGGAAGAACCCTAAATCGTAGAGATTACGAACAAGTTCACTCTCTTTCTCTCTCCTCTCACATAAACGCAAACAGTGAGAAATCTGCATATAATATAGATATATATATACACAAATATTTCAATCCTTGTTGATTTTTTCGAGTCAATCTTTCTCGTGTAAATCTTGGTCCGCTTGTTCTTCCATGTTTTTTTCCGACCATCAAGTTAGATTCTCGAGCTGTTTTTATCCTACGTGACTTTTTTTCTCGTCAGTGTTTCTGTGATTTTCCAACATCAACGTCCGGCTCTCGATCTGACACGTTAGATAGTACGAACCGAGGACCGAAATAAATAAAACATTGTTTGATTGATAATCGTTGATGCCATGGGGCAACGTTGTATAAATTAGCCGACAGTCGAGGAAGAAGGTGGTAGGTACAGGTTAAGGCCATCTCTCCTCTGTGTTAGGAAGCCTTCTCTCTCTCTCTCTCTCTCTCTCTCTCACCTGCAAGTCAAATCAGGTCACAAGATCTCATTCTGATGATACTCACATGGAACTCTCCCTCGCCACCTTCGAGAATCGGCTATGGAGGTTTTGACTGGTAGCCTGTGCTTTTTTTGGTTTAAAAGAAGCCGAAGAGGGCTGATGAAGAGACGTCAGGCTTGGAAAGATTCTGGCGAGTGATTTCCATGGCGCCCTTCTCCAGCAACCCAGTTGCCTTCTGCTTCTATCTTTGTTTCGTTGTCTGTTCGACCTGAACTTTCTTCTTCTTCTTCTGGTTCTGAAAGCTTCAATGGCGGAAGCCCTGGTTCAGGTCGAACAGAAGACGAAATTGAGCTACGAGAGAACGAGTGTGCGCTTGAAAAGGGTTTTCATGATTACCGATCGTAAACGAGCAAATCTCGCTATCCTCGAGTAATTACCTCCCTTTCCTCCTCCGGAACCTTCTTTTAACCTTCATAGTTCTTTTATCCAAGAACTATTAAATAAATGGAAATTTTAGTTACACCATTTTATAACTCAGATTAGATTCAAATGTTACAATCTTAACGAAACTAAGAACAACTTACCGGGAAAGGCCAAGCGGCGGGGCTGCTCAGCGCCTCTTGGCGGCCGGCTCCTTCTGGGAGTTGAAGTAAGTGGCGGCGACGGGCAATCCCAGATCAAGTTGCCGGGCAAAAAGACGTGTGTTGAAATTGGATCGCCCGTTGATTAGCCGGCTTACATGGCCACCCACCCGAGATCTCTGCTTGAACAATACAAATACGTATCGGTGTTTTCCTACCGGCGGCCGAGGACTCATGTACGGTACTCTCTCTTCCCCTGTCGATGAATCGATCGTAAATTATAAGATTTCGTTATTTAAATACAACTATAAATCCACTCTTCCTAGTATTATGAGTCTCTAGTACACTTTTTTTTTGTTTTTTAATGGCCGGATCATGAACCGGACTACCTTAAGATTTCCGAGCAATCGTCCAAAAACGTTTCGATGAACCAAATCGAAGCGTTTCTTTAATAACAATGTTCGAAATTGCACCGATCAATGCTCAATAACTTTGAAGTATAGATCGTTTCTCTTGATTTGTTCTCTTTTTGGGTCGTGACATAAAAGATGAATTCAAATATCGTGTCGCTTAATTATCGATCGTGACTAAATGATCATCGTTTAAAGCGAGAAAAGATGTATAATTTACCTCCATCCGGATTTGGTCCTCCGGGAATAACAACAACTACCCTGAAAACAGGAACTAATCGTGAGTTCTACCGCGGTCATATGAATCAAACAACCTTATTTTTCACAAACATACCAATGTACCCACTCCCTCAAAGTAGGTTCACTCGGACTTGGAGCGTCTGGATCAGTCATCACCTGCATCAAACACCAGCAAAATGAGCATAAAAACAACACACAGTCTCTCTCTAGAACTCAAAATATGGAGAGAGAAACAGGAGAGAGAAACAGAAGCGTTAACCAGCGTGTAGAGGTCGCGAGAATGGCCGGAAATGGAGATTCCGGGAGGATCGGTTGCCACCGACGGCTTGATATGGCAGCCATTGGTAACGTGTTTAGAGCCAAAGTAGACAGACATGTTGCCGGTCGGAACAAACATGTCGACCACGTCTCCGATCACTCGTCCGACCACCAGTGGCTCCACCGTTGCAGACATTGACCAACCCTAGACCAGACCACCCTCTATTTCTCTCTCTTCATGAACCACTGTCATTCGAAATGACAAGGCTTGGAAAAAACACACGTGTTATTGTCTCAAATTTACACCTCTTTGTGCTGTTTAGATAAATGGCTCGTTTTGAATCCTCCTCATCTTCCAGATTCTTCATCGTTTTATAATTCTATTTTTATTGTTGTTTAATCATCATCAAATTTGAAGGATAAACCGGCCCAACTAGCCCAAATCAATTTTCAACAAAAACCGAACCGATAAAGACCGGAAACTAATCAACAAAGGAACTAATGATTATTGATTTCTAGCATCACCATCTAAGAATGTACAGAAAATGGATTGAAAAAAAGAAGTAATGCCAGGGGGATCCGACGGCCGAAGGCGGAGAATCATTGGAGATTTCAGTGGAATCAACGGCTAGAGGCATTCCGTCGCTGTTGAGAGTGCATGATTCGTCGGAGCTCATCATCGTTGCTCTGAGCACGGCGGAAACCGTTCGAATGTAGGCGGTTCTGTTCTTGGCAAGAAGCCATGTTAAACCCATTAGTTGACATTGTTTTTCATGGATTTTGCTGGTTCTATCTTCTGGTTTGCTTGCGTTTAAAGCTCTTTTCTTGTTCAGCTGCATAAATGGTCATTTACCAGAAGGTTTTAAAGCATAAATCAGCTCAAATTCTTCTGTTTAATCTGCTAGAATGGAAGAAATGAAGGAAAGAAAGTCGGAAAATGGGGGAACTCACATGGTTAAGGCTATTCAGGCACTTGGAGCAGCCGCCGAGACCGGGAAATTGGCCGACGTCGGAGCTGTTGCTCCGGCAGTTTCTCTCTAAACTCTTCACGCTCCCATCTCCGATGAGTTTTCCGTTTTGGGTGACTGGAAATGATTCTGGGCAGCTCAATGGACGCAATTTTATGCCGCAGTAACAGTAAATGGCGTCACAAGTCTCATTTGGGCTGACCAATTTGATTCCTCTTTCGATCAATGCTCTCTCAAAGTTACTCACGCAAGTTTCAGAATCATCGGGCAGTAAAGGAAGCTCGTACGCTGTGGATTTTCCGGCCATTGCCGGAAAAGATGCTACTTTACCGACTCTTGAAAGGGCGGTTGCCGAGTAGGCGGCGTACAGCCACGTCGCTAGAACTGGACAGCACCGGCTCCGGTGAAGATGACCGCTATCGCCGCCGCCGTTGCAGGCGCTTCTAACGTCGGTGAAAAGCTCATCTGGAAGATCCAACGGGCACCCGGACACATCGGACTGTTCAGGAAACGCCGGTATCGTCGCTGGAGGAGATGAAGTAACCGGGAGTGGTTGGATCTTTGCAGGGTCTGGATGGGACGGAAAACCCAGAGAGAAATTTGAGCTCTGAAAGATGAAAACGAAGCAAAAGACGATGAGGAATCGTGGGTATGGATTCATTTCCATGGAAACTCAAGATTCAGCGAGGAACGGGGATTAGAGTGATTGAAATTGGCCAAATATTGCTTTGCAGGGTGCGTTGGGCCAAGAACACCACAATTATTTTCTTGAAAATTCTAGTTTTATTCCCCACTTAATATCCAATAAAATTTCAATTATTAATTTAAAATTAACATAATTATTTATTTAATAATAGCATGTCATCTTTTTCACTCTTCACTAGATATGTCAAGAGATAATTTGGAGAAAAATGGTTAGGTTGGGAAGTGATGTAGACATTTGAGTTGGAATTGCACATGTTTCTATGTATAAAGATAGGAAATGAAACAAAAGGATGAAGTTGTGGGGATGCTAAAGTTTGTCCCTTTTCTTTGGTCAAATAATTCAAAGTCGGATCAAATCATCCCCCATGCTAAGAAATACTACATGAATTTGTCTTTTTTCTTCAAGATCGAAACTTGTTTAAGTGAAATTTAATTTGTTCTGGTCGAAGATTGCATACATATATTATCAGATCTGATATTGAAACATAGACTTATGCCATCTAAGCATGAAAACTAAGATCGGTAAAAAAGACAATTTCTACCACGCGTGTTAATTCTTATCTATCGACGAAATCCAATGCCGACCGACCGAACTCTTTTGAATTCAAAGAAGCTTGATGTTCTTCCCAAGAAATTTTGCTTTTGAAGTGTGATTAATTAACTAAATGAAGATGATTATTGGGTAATGAATGAGACATTCATAAAGGCAAAAGGATAAAGCAATTTAGGGTTTCTAAAAAGATGAAGGCTGCCAAAACTCCACTCTCTTGGCTTTCTTCTTCCCCATAATTCAACTCTTCCACACAACTGGCTAAAGTGCCTCTCTTCTTCAACAAAATCACTGCAATTCTAAAGCCAGCTATCTCCAACTTTCTACCTCTCTTACTTCCATGGCATCTTTTGTTTTGGCCGGTAAAATAATCACCGGAGTTCTGTGACCCGAATTTTGTTTACTCAATAAAAAACGTGCAGCGCAACGCAAATGACGAAATAAGATTGCATATCTTTTTCTCTAGTGTCCGAGTCGGTAGTCAAATTCGTTAGGAGTTCAATGGAAGTCTAATGGAAGTCCCAAGAATGAGGAAAAGAAATGTTATTTTTAAGTAAATCACGGTTGCATAGTTGGAGAAATGCAGTGAAACTTCAAATGACTTTCGTTTTTGCAAATAAGAAACATTATCCAAGCAACCATGTTAGGTCTTCGACATTGTTCGTCCGGCCGCCCACGAGTACATCTCGGGAGGGAGAGTCCCGTTCGTGATCAAGTTATGCGGCATTCCGTACAAATCCGACACGTCGAGATGTCGGGGGTTTCGATTATTTTGGTAGCGTTGTTGGCTTTGAATCGCGACGTTTATTTCGTCGTCGTCGAGCGGGAGCCGATCGAACGTAGCGTTCATGAAAGTCGCGGCCATGATCACGACTCGGCTCGACGCTATGAGGGCACCGGCGACGACCCCACCGACGACTTGGCCTTGAGCACCCGATAAGTAAATAGTTAGACCGGTGATTCCGAGAGGGGCCGGTGGGGGTAGGATCGATCCGAGCAAAGAGAGAATCTCGAACCGTCCGTGAAGCGTTATGATCGACCCGGACGAAGCAGGTTGCCGAAGAGTGACATTCGTGACGCAACCGGTCCCACTGAGCACGCACATTCCGCGTTGTTTCCTTCTAGCGAAGTTGATCAGGCTCTCGCCCACGTCGAATCCCGAGCTAACCTCGATTGCGTGTGCCCGCAGTGCGTTGGCACTATCCCTAGTGACTATAATCGGTGGCTTCGGCTTATTTTTCGAGCCGGCCGGGCGACCTCTCGGCCTTCGAACGGCCTCCCCCTCGAGCCCCGCCCTTGGTTTACCATTAGATTTATCCGGTGCTTGATCGTGAAACGATCGGATGGCCAAAGGGGCGGCTGTTACTGTTAGTTCTTGATCTCCTGCAGCCGCCATTAATGTATATGATAAGCTACACTGAGAAAAAGGAAGATGGGTTTGTGGGTTTAAGTAGGGAGCTTAATCCCATATAGTTTATTATGAGAATCCAAAAGAATGATTTAGGGTTAGGAGTGGATTAAGTAAATAAAAACTATATAATATAATTTAATTGCGTTACATGTGTATTCTTCTCTCTTCCTACCTTTCAACAGACTTTGTTCCTCATGTTAATTGCCCTGTTGCAGCAATTATTGAACTTAGATATTCAAAATACATTTACCAACTTTCTTCGTTCATTAAATATAAATAAAATTGCTTCTCCTCCAATTAAATAATGCAACAAAAACAAGCCTTTCCTCGGTTTTTCCTCGGTTAGATTCGACTTCATGGAACTGAGCTCGATTTTACGCATGAAGGGCTGCGACTTTTTGGGTCAACCCGTCGACTGTTTCATCCTTAGCCTCGTCGATTGGCTCCTGTTTTGACGAATTTCGATTAAACGATCAAAACCAAGAAATTGTTAGTACGCAAATTGATTCAGCATTACCTCGGTTTCGGTTCTTGATTTCACGACTACGCATTTGGAGGCACTAATGCTAGCACTTTTCAGTAGACTACGAGCGCTGAAGTTAGATTCCGTGAGTCCTTGGACTAAAGTATTGTCCTTTTCCGACCCGTTTTGTGATCTTCGAGGACTGTCGAGAGTGTTAGCAACTCTCTTTTCTAAATCATCCCTTTCTTCGGTTACCTCGTCTTTCGGTGCACAAACTCGTTCTCTAAACAAAAACGATATCGAAATACGAAGTTGACTGATACTACTCGTTTTTCTAGATATTCGAAGAGAAATCGATCATCTATGAAATGCTTACCGGGGTAAGGAAGCGTGTTGTCTTAGAAGAGGAGTGCTTCTCTCGCCTTTGCCATAATGCTCTTCTAGATGCGCGAATTGGCGCTTAAACCGATCGACGCCACTGTTCGAGAAAAAAAGGGAAATCATTAACTAAAAATTCACAAAAAAAGACTTCCTCGTTTTGACTTCGATGTAGAACAATGTTTTAAAATTCAATCTCGAAAATAATATTATTTTTTGGGTAATGCTAAGTTTTCATTTTTAGCATATCTTTTAACGCGTCGAGCTATGATTAGTACAATAAGTATTATCAATAATTATTTTAATTATAATATATTTATTATATTTTAAATAAATAAATTATAACTTGACACGTCAACGTGCACAATAATAGAGTATAATAAAAAAGTAAACTTAGTATTATTTTTATTTTCTGAGAACATAATTTCCGACCTGGGGTACATAAAGCTAGTTTGATCTCCGCTTCGGAGATATTCTTGGAGCATCTGAGGATGATACTCTAAAATCTGTCCATATCAAAATGTGAAGATCATTACCAAATATGAAAAATAAGACAAATCATTAGATGATACCTCTCTATAGATTAATTCTCTGACATCGTCTTTCGTCAGTTTCCTCCTCTCGAATTCAAACTCAAGTTTTGAAATGGGTTGAGTCAATGGCTCTCTGTCCATGTTCGCCAGACCTCGGAAGTAGGGATCGGCTAAGGCCTATGACAAAAGAAAGAACAGATTTCATATCGATCGATATTAATGGACACCATAAGAGTTCTTAGATATTCCACATGGATACATCTTTCACCCGCATTCTCCGAGGTTCTATTATGGATGAAAGATACAGAATGAAGATGAAGCTAAAGAAATTGCTACAATTGAAATTCTCAATAACAGCACACATCAACATACTTATATATTTATCGATACATAAAGTACAATAATTTAGTAAAATTCCAGAGTTTGCTCTCCCTCTAATCCTGCAGAGATTTGAGATTTCGTTTTCCTCCTCATTTTCACCAGAATATTCAGATAATTCAACCGTCTCCTTCCTTCCCCCCATAATTCACCATTTATTCATTATTTAAACTATTTCTTAATTTTGAGATAAAAAAAACTACCTATATATAGTTCTTAAATTTCCCTTAAAAAAATTATTCTCGTTCTTGAAAATACGAAGGGAAGACGGTTGGAGCAGGATTGATTCGGATAGGAAAAGGGATAATGTGCCATGTTTAATTATGGAATAAAATGTGGACTATGTTGGGTAGGAGTGACAATCTGATTGAACCCGTCAAACTGATAATTTGAGTCGGATTGGATCGAACTTTAATTAAAGAAAAATCAATTTTATTCGGATCAGTTATCTCATATGTTTGAGTTTGGATCTAAATTGAGCATGAGAATTAACCGATCCAACCTAAAATTATGAGAAATAAATAAATTTTAGTTGGGTTAGATTAGTAACCAACGGGTTCGAATTTCACATAACTGAATTTAAACTCGAAGCGAAACTAACTCAAAATTAAATAATTGATTTTGGTTCGGATGGATTTTTCGATGGGTTTGAATTCATATCTGATTTTTCAGGAAATGGCCCAATTGATCAGAACAATTCTTTCCAACCCCACCCATCAGGTCCCACCCCTAGTTATAGGAAATAATAATTATAAGGAAAATTTTATTGAGGATCAGGGCTCCAAATATGTGAACTTCAGGAGTTTTTTTTTAGTTTCAGATATTTTTGAGCTGTGGCATTGTTGTTGAACTCGTTTTGTTCGTTGCATTTCACTTTGGGTTTGGTAAACAACAAATGACATATAAAATTTGAGTTGCACATCTACCTCTTCCGCAGTCGGACGATCTTTAGGGTCAAATGCAAGTAACCGCTCCAACAAACAAAGAGCCAATGGATCCGCATACGGGAACTTGTGGGAAAAAGGAACTGTCGGTTTTCTCCGCATATTACTAAGATACCTTCTAGCCTTCTCATTCCGGATCTGTTAATTTCATGAAAACATCACACAAAAACATATCTAAAACTGCAATAATACATAATACAAGGAATATGAATTAAGAGATAACTAACCCTAGCAATTGATTCAAGCGATGGAGTGCCTAGCAAGTCAGTCATCAGATCCAATTGGTGCACAACGTTTTTCCCAGGGAAAAGTGGCTTTCCGGTGAGCATTTCGGCAAATATGCATCCTATGCTCCAAATATCAATAGCCGGAGTATACTGTAATATTAATTAAATTAAAAAGATACTATTTAGAATGGCTTTCATTACAATTTGACTCAAATAGAAGGACTAAGAACAGTAATTTTGCAAAGAAAACATGTACTGGGACAGCGTTAAAACCGAGCTTAATCAAGGAATGACATGATATTTCTTTTGTTTTTGTCAAATTAACATGCTGGAAATACATAGAGAACAGATGAAATGGACATGCTTATCATCAAAGATTTTAAAGACAAAAAAACACTTACTTTCGAGAAAAATGAACCACATAGTTCAGGAGCACGATACCAACGCGTAGCGACATAATCCTTCAAAATTGAACTCTATTAGTGATAATATCATGGTCTCAATAACAGAGTATAAAATTAAACTAAATGAAAAAAAGAAGAATATGTTTTGATATCTTAAGCTCCATGATGGAGAGACTTACTGTCCAGAAAATAGCAGATGGGGCATCATTGAAAGATACACGAGCAAGCCCGAAGTCACAAATTTTCAATTTGCAGTCCGCATTAGCAAGAATATTCTTAGGCTTTAAATCACGATGAAACACATTTGCTGAATGAAGAAAAAAATTGAATAATTTATTTAATCGCACGAAGCAATAAGTTTAAGAAACTTGCAAAAAAAACACCAACCACTATGTGTATACTTCAAACCGCGAAGAAGCTGGTACAAAAAGAATTGATGATGCTCTGGAGTAAGATCATCATTTGCCTTAATTACTTGATGAAGGTCAGATTCCATTAATTCAAACACAACGTATATATCGCTGAATTCTCTTCGAGAAGGAGGAAGAATGATATGCTTTATTTCTACAATGTCTGGATGGCGAAGCAACCTAAGGAGTTTGATTTCTCTTAGGATTCTTGTGGCGTCCGAGACATGCTCGAAGACATCATTGATTTTCTTAATGGCTACCCTTTCACCTGTGTGAGAATCCACTGCAGAACCAACAATTCCATAGCTTCCTTTGCCAATTATTTCTTGAACTTGATATCGGCTAGCTTCTCCATATTCGGTGAAGAATTCTGCTTCTGACCCGCCCTGCACATTGATCAGGAAACAAACCAAGAAAAAGGAATATCAATAGATGATTCCAATATAGTTAAGCACACAAAAAAAAAACAAAGACAGAGCAACTCCCTTATATTTATTCTTAAGATATATATAAGGGTAGACAAAACCGAGTGAAACCGATAGACCGTCTTGGACCTTAGCTTTTTGGTCTAATTCTGGTCGGTCTTGATCATCTACAGTCTTGATTTTGATATTAAAATTTTAGAACAAAAATATATTGGTCCGGTCTTATTTTTTTTAAAGACCAGACCGAATCGGACTATGTTCACATTTAATTAAAATTGACGGCTAACGATGTAGCGGATAATTTTGAAAAATGTGTATTTTGAAATTTTTCACATATTCGTATGTTAATTGTTATGTATTTTGAATAATTTAAATTACTTTGCATACTATTAAATTTTATTAATTTGAAATTATTTTTTATTATAGTGAGAAAACTCAAGGCTATACCGGATCAAGACTAAATTTTTGGTCCAGTTATAGTTTGGTCCTGGTCTTAAAATTTTAGAATCGAAATATACTGGTATGTTCCTATTTTTTTCCAAAAAAATGGACAAGACGACCACATATCCACCCTAGATATATATAGATCAAGAAGCGCACAAAATGACGTCCAACGCGTATGTATTGAGAAAAGGAAAAGGAAACTAATATTCTGAAGGCAGTAGCAGAAATTGCTAAATAATCATTTTTGTTTTGCATGTTCCCGTGGGAAAAATTTCTTACTAATTTATGCCTTGCTATATGATCCTTCTACAAACAGGATTTTCAAAGATCTGCATCATCAATATAAAAGGAAAAATATCTAAGCTTTTTTACTAACCAAATATAGATGACACTCAGAACCATTAAAGAGGAATATAATGTTTAAGAAAGGTCAAGAATTGGAAGTGATGCCAAATGAAACAAGGATGAGCAATTCACACGATCAGATAAACCCAGTTCTGCATATGACAAGTGAAATAAGAAAGTAATGGATAAAAACAAGACCAAAATCCCGTAGAATCATGGTTTTTTCTTCAATTTTAAACGAGCAATAAGAAACCTCGGATGAAAAAGAAAAAAACAACGTCCTCAGCTAGAGAGCTTTGAATGTTGTACTAAATTTCCAGTTTGTTTAATTTCAATAAGTCATATAATCATCGCTTGTATTCAATACTTCATCTTCTTCTTCCATAATCAATTGAATCCCAAAACACCATAATTGCAGACCCAAATCCAGAAATCTCAAAAATTAAATTACCAACAAGGAAAAATTACTGATTTACTCGAACAACTGACAAACAATTTGACAACAAAGACCAAATGATCGAGTAAACAAAATGCAGATCAGAAAAGCTTAAAAGCCCATGTCAGAAAATGGAGCTCGATCGAAACCCAACAAACCCCAGATCCATAGAAACAGCAAGAACCTGACCTTCTTGAGGGAACCCATGGCAGTGGCAGTGGAAACAGCGTCTGCAATCGAAGCTTGAGGAACGGCAATCGTCGAGCCTGAGACACCACTGTCTTCTTCGATTTTCGCAACGATAACTTCTCGCTCGCGATGAACGTGGTCTCGTTTTGCTTCGGTTTCGGTCGTAGTGGACGATTGGCCGCGAAAGTCGGTCATAAACAAATCATCGCCATTGGTGGGCTCATGATCCGTGTAATTGCTTTTAGCGATGGAGAGAGAATCGGTATTTAAATCTCCTGCATAAGCAGCCACGCGACGTTGAAACCAGCGACGAACACTGTCTACGAGCGTTCCATTTTCCATGAAAACTATTCACTTTTCTCCCGCCATTACTTCTCTCTGAAAATTCTTTCAATACTTCGCGTTCTGTGCGGAGGGCTTCTCTGAAACACCATTAATGGTGGCCTAATTCCTTGAAAGGGTGTCTGATTTCATGGATTGTTCTTCCTCCGATCTTCGCAGTTAATGAAAAATTCCCGCTTTATGGGAACTTGGTGGGATGCGATGTCAGCAAAATTATCAAAAAAAAGTCGTCTGCTTTTTCTTCCGTTCCCATCCGCAGCACTAAAATCTTTTTATTTTTATTTCCTTAATCAAAATTTACAGAATAAATTGAAATGATTTTTGTACATTTTAATAATTCATAACATGCATGCATGTTTCTGTGTTCTTCTGTCATCATCCAACGACAAATTCAGACCATAATCTCTTCTGTGTATCTCCTTGTCTCAAACCCACATGTGGGCATGTACAAAATTATGAAGAATCAAACTCTTCATCTTTGTGTTCTAATCAAGATTATGCAAGAATTACACTAAGCTACGAGTATAATCAAAATTTGATACATAAAAACTGTCCATGCAGCGAAAACGAGAACTTAATCGACACCCTCCATTCTTTGGTCGAGAAGATTGGTGTATAATATATGTTTTTGTACAAAAAAATGAAAAAAAAAAACCATGAACACAATAATGTATGGCTTGATTTATTAGGAAATTACCCTTGTCCGAAATACAGTCCAGAGAACGCAATTGAGTTTACGATGAATTAATGTTGTCCAAGGAAATAACAGCACCAGATTGAGACTCATTTGAAGGTTGAGAATGAGAGAAGAGGATATAAAGCACCCAAAAGTGAAGACAAAGCAAGTAAATAATCGAGCAAGATTTAGCGGTCGAATTTCTTCTCAGAAATACGGCCCCGGCAACGAAAAGTGCATCCAGCTGATGAAGCCATGATCCAAGCTGTTTCTTTCCCGAGTCGATCTTCTTTCCTAACAAGGGTCTTAACTCTGTACCCTCGACCCCCCACGAATCGGATTCCAAGTCCTGATATGAAATCTCGTCGACATTCAATAAAGTCTTACTTTCTTCGACTTGCTTTGCTGCTGCCTGCAAAATCGAAATGGCAAGATGGGTTACTTGTTACCAAGTACAATCGGAGTTCGGACTTGTTTATCGATGATACGCTACCTCGATTCTAAAGAGAAGGGTTCCCTTCTCCGAGGAAAGAGCCTCGACCTAATTCAAAACAACAAAGGGTTATCTTTTCACACTTGCACGGCTAAAGAGGAAATAAGAGAATTGCTAAGATGAAAAGAAAGGAAAATTAGGGAGTAGAATATAGATAGAAGCTGTGGGACATAATTGTAATTAAAAGAGTGTATATTATATCTTGATGATAATATGATTAGTGGGGTGTGTGTTCGAGAAAGATGCGAGACTGTGAGGAGCGTAAATAGAGGGAAGATTAGACAGCTAGAGATTATCATCAATCATCTAAAGATACTGATCTCTCTTTTATTGAGAGTGATCCAATTCTGTGGAGAAAACCAAACAGCTGTGGCTTAGGAGTAGTGTAAATCATTCTTTAAAGAGGAAGTCTCTAATGGAGTTTCATGTTCATCACATATGTTGGGTAAAAAGCTTCCTTCCAATAACTCGAATTCAAAAAGAAATAACGATTCTAATCAAAGTTGCGAGCAACAATTCCGCGTAGATTAAGAACAATAAGCTGAATCAAAGGAGTTTAGGTTTTGTAGAACTTGAGTTTTTAACATCCCTATTTATGGACTAAACTATCTCTGTTTTTGATCAATGATAATACAACATGAGAAGTCTCAACTGGCTTGAAAAAACTTTAAGCACTAACCTTAGCTTGTTTCTGAATCAAATGGTCAGTCATCTGTCCAAGCCTTCGTTTTAGCTCAATTTCTACTTCTGTTGGTTCCTCAATCTCTTTTCTCGTCATGGCGATGTTTTCTTCTAAATTTTTTGCCTGTGAGACAACATTTAGTACGTGAAGCCAATAATATACTAAGATAAAGGGAAGGCTTGGAGAAAGATACGATACGAGCATGTGAAAAGAAAATTCAAGCATAAAAAAGATGAGCTTGGCTTCACCAAACATTGAAGTGGCTCTTATACCTATAATGAGCATGAAATGGCTCCATCGAAGTAAAACAACTAAAAGAACACATAAACAGAAAGTAAAAAATGACAAGTCTAGCAAAACACTGGCACAGAAAAAAGTCACGAGCTAATTGATCAGAAAATAGACCGCTCTAGAGTAAATTTCGTAGACAATATCTAATATAAACTTTCACTCGCTCACTTTTCTCTCTATTTAGAATAACCTAAATCTAATATAAATATCTAAATTACACTCTCTCAACGAAAAACTATCGATTAAAGAAATTACTTCAGAACCTTGTAGAAAAAAAATTGAAACAATGAGGAGAATGAAATCAAACGAAAGATGGAAGAACAAAAAGAGAAGGGACGAGAAAGAATAAGGCTGAAAAAACATTTCATCTCCAAAAACAATTACCCCTTAAGAGTCTCCTAAACATTCTTTAAATAGGAAGCTAGCAACAACCCTAAATAAACCTTAATAGGTTGAAAGGTTCAGCCCAAGCGAAGTATTACAAACTCGATTGAAAGAAATAAAGCTTAAAATGGTAATATGAGATGTTTGATCAACTCTACAGTATGTTGTACGTAGTATTGTATCATCCATAAGCAGCAAATATATTTTAAAGAAAGTTTTCCATATAGTTGAAAGAAAAGGATTTAGAAACTAGTATATTCAAATAATGAGGGCTAACCCTTCCTTCCATTTGCAGCACTTTATCATTTATCAGACTGTACTCCTCTGCAAGCAACTCTCTTTCAAATTCTGCTCCTCGTAGACCAGCTGTCTGCAAAAGTTTAATGACTATTGTTAGATAGTCCAACTATATAGCTTGAAAAGCTACAAATAAAAAGCAGATTATTACTCACTTTTTTCAAAGAAGTTTCTGTTTGTTGGGAACTGGAGATTCTCCTCTTGAGTTCTACAAGTGAAAAGGAACGTTAATATGCATATATTGTGACTTTTTAGCACAAAAGAATAAACAGATACCACACAAAGAAAAAACCTTATTTGATTATGGAAAACTCATTCAAAGATAATAGATTAGACACCAAGCAAGAGTATCTCAATATGTGATATTAGAGTTTGGAGGATTAGCTAATGTAAAATCCATTCATGCTTGCAACAAGTATGAGTGTGGTGGTCTAGTCTAAAATAATATTGATAGATGGAGGAAAACCATCACCAAACCATTGCCAAAATTATAATTGATCGATCCAAACCAACATTTGCCAAATAAAACAACAACAAACATAGGACCAACCAAGTTGATAGGATCACGAATGATCCCATTTTATATTGAAAGTAAAATGTAACAAATAGTATACATAACGAGAGATTTCTCGAGGGTTCTCTACCTCTACACGATACACTTCCTCAATGATATCTCATCTCATGAATCTCATCTCTATATAATATCCAATTATTTGATTAACTTCTATAAAGATCCTATAACTTCTATTAACTCCCTAATACTTTTGTTAACCACTTTATAACTAATTATAACATAGTCCTATCACAAACTCAAATATGTTGTTAAAGGTCCTTTAAAAACAAAATGCAAGACAAGCAAAAATATCTTATTATCAAGGCAAAATAAGTATTTATTTTTATGTCTAAATACTCCATGATAACCATATAGTGTTTCCACAGGACACATCTTTCTTTCATCAACATAAGTCATTTTCAAAACTCATAATAAAAGATGCACAAGCAAAACAGGAAAAACTGTCCTATAAGAAAATAAATTACAAAAAAGAAACTACCATCACAAGTTGCTTCTTTCAATTCAATTTGTTGACGTAGTCCCCCAACTCGATTTGCCTGGTTGTAGAAGAAAAGAGATTTTTTCAGTCAGTTAACAAACATTTCAGATCCAAGTTCATGCAAAAGCAAATCAATTCATTTCTATATCACCCAAGCTGACACAAAAGGCGCCTTAGTAGCATCTATAATATTATTGAAAACATAAAAGGGCACGTGCAAAGGTTTTGGAAAGGACAATAATACTTTAAAACATAACAACGAGACAGAAATAACATTGCTTATGAATGATCAAACTGAAATGAAACAATATTATTGGTTTTAAAAATTGATTTATAACAACAAAATGTATCATTATTTTTTAAAAATCATTGCACACCTCTACTTCAAGATTCCCCTGAACGGCAGCAAGAGATCTAGCAAGATCAGCATTCACAGTCTGCAACCACATTTGACCTTTAGTGCCATCTTCATACACGCAAAAATGATAAACCACACTGAAAAAAATAAGCATGGATTAAAAATCTTTATCAAACTGAAAGACTACCTCCAGCTTAGTAAGTCTTGAAAGGGCTTCCTTTCTGGTAATATTGTGCTTCTGCTTCTCATGCTCAACAGCATCCATGGTCTCCATCATAGTTGTCTGAAGTACTGATGCCTGAGGTGAGAGAGTAAGAAAATATTAAAAGTATGATAAACATCATTAGCATCAATGTTTTAATCATGTTCAAAGAATTAATATTGACAAAATATACATAGAATTTCTGTGCATGCCCTCAAATAATTAATGGTCCATCAATTGAAAAGAAATGTCCCATTTAACCAATTTTTTTTCTTTACATTGAAGAACAGAAATATGCTTAAAAACTACACAGAAATAATTTAACAAGGCAATTTACCTCTAGTGCCTGTTGTCTAGCTCGTTCTTCCAATATTTTCTCCAAACTATCCATCTCTCCTTCCATTCTAGCAACCAAATTTTCACGTTCTTTGATGACTGCAGCAGCTTTAGCTGCTATCTTTTCAGCTAGAATCTTCTCCCTTCTTTTTCTCCTTTCCTCCTTCTCACGTTCACTTTCAGAGTCAGATGAAGAACCTGAATCTGTATCTGAGCTGGAATTCCCATAACTAGTTGAAGAACTCTTCCTCAAACCATCAGAGACAGAACTTCCGGAGAGTATATTGCTTTTGTGATTCCCCCCAACAGCACTTCCAAGCTTCTTACGAACACCATCCACTCCCATATTGACATCAGAATAACTTGCAACTTTCCCCATAACCGGCATTGTTTCTAAATGGTGATTTTCAGAAAAGATCCGGGAAGAATCCTCTGGAAAAACGTCCTTAGATTCCACACTACGATCATGATTACCTATATTTGTTGGTTCAATGCCGATGAAAGTATCTGTCTCTTTTTTATCAAGTTTTGGTCCTACAGAGTTCTTATTTTTTTTGTTCTTCTCTAATTGAACTTCGGAAGATCCAGAAGAGCTAACCTCTTCATCATTGCTTGTCTTTGCATCGGACTTTTTTGCATCCCCGACGATCAACTCCTTTGGGGACTTATAAACACCAGTAGTACTCTTTTGATTTTTCTTGACCTCAGACGCAGACCTATTATTACCTGCACTTCCAGACTTTCTAACATCTCTTCTAACACCGCGAATAGAGGAAACTCCATTAGTATGATTAGTACCCGAAGTTGAAGACGGAGAAGGGCCACTGAGCAATTTAGTCCAGTCACTATCGGTCAGAGTAGATTTAGAATTCAAGGGTGGTTTCGATGCACTGGAGATATCATAATTTCTGTCAGCAATTTCATCAGAATTCTGCCCACCACGATAATTGCCATGAATCTCTCTGTTTTCAACGATTTTTTTCTTAAGCTGATCCTTCAAAGGTAAAATGCCTCCAGCTTTCGAAACAGTATCAGAAATCATATCATCTTCAGGAGGCTTCTCATCCTTACGAAGAGATTCCGCAGCTTGTTGGTCAATCTGGGGCATTTTTCCAACAAAATAAAGTTAAATTCAAGAAGAGATTCAGGAAAATAAGTGCCAAAGAGCTAAATTCACTAGTATAAAGTAATTGAGACTTGATTAACGAAATCAAGCTACGCAACTCGAGAAAATGAAATTAAATTTCCCAAATCCTTCAAACACATGGGCAAGAAACAAGAAATGGTAGATAAATCATACGAAAATGCACCTGTTGAAGAATAGTCTCAGCGGCTTTAAGCTTGGAGGAGATCCAATTCGCCATTTTTCCGATTTCCTGATCTCAGGATCTCCGAGATCGGAGCGCTTCAAGGATCCAATTTGCAGAGTAGAACGAAAAAAGCGATTGGGTTAACCGACCCGGTGGGTCAGTTCATCTTAACTCAAATATATTTTTTTACATAAATATTTAATTTTTAATTCTTATTTCTGTAAAATTTAAACTTACTAATTTAATATTTTTAAAATTTAATTATTTTTTCATTAAATTTAAGTTAAATCAGTTAAAAGATTTAAAATCAAATCGATCGATTGACCAATTCAAACTGAATTCGACTCAAATTTCAATTGAAGTTCACATAATATGCAATTTAAAAGGGTCGGACTTACATCGATTTTTAAAGTTTTTTAAAGCTGACCATATTCAAATAGCCTATCGGGTCCGTTTGTTTTGATCTTTATTTTGTTTTCCTACATAAACATGTTACTTAGTCACATATGAAAATTAAAAAAATTATAGCATACTTTTGCGAGTATATCATTACTTAACTATCGGTTAAACAATTATATCGTCAATTGAGATAGATACATTAAAAATGACACGAGATTACAAACAGATATATCGAAAATGACACGAGATTACAAACAGATACATTGAATATGACTCTAACCCAATTGAGCTGTTTAAAATTCATCTGTATAATATCGTCCGTTTCACGCTGAATCACACACGGATTTCACATTATGTTGGTTAGAGAGGCTACTAGAGCCGAGTTTCTCGGGACTTGACAATATGCAGAGTGATGTTCGTTTTCTCGATGTGATCCTAGTCGGCCAACAACAAGACGGTCTTATTTTAACAACTAGCAAAGAGGAGAAATAATAAGAGACAAGATAAGTGGGGATGCTGATGATTAGGGCAACCATTAGAGGTGGGTTTACTATTCTTAAAGATCGAACCTTTGGAGAAGGGCATGAAACGAAACGAAACAAAACATGCAATAAATGGACATTTATGAAGAGGTACTAAGTGTTGGATTTTAGGAGCATTGATGTCGGCCAGCCCTCCGATGACCTTCTCTAGATGTTCGAACCCAAGCCACTGGTTCCGGCCACCAGTTGGTCTTGTACCCCTCCCTTGCTTCTACTCCTCGGCAGCTTTGGCCCCCCGGCCGCCCCTCTCGAGAAGTATCTCTCACGGCCCGATCTCGCGTTGGGTTATTCGATCGGAGATGAGTTATCCTGTTAAGGATCTAAGTCCTAAGAATGTCTTTGTCGGGAAATATTATTTTCGTCGAGCTTAGTTATCTATAGTTATTTCAATTAGGTCAGATGATCAGTTTGATCTTTTTATATTTAATTAGGTTTAGGAAGTCTATTTAAAGAGTGTCAACCCTAAATAACGAGACATCAGTAAAAATCAATCATTTTCTTTCTTTAGTTATCATATGTTAGGTTACTTAGTCGGAGACGAATCAACATCCGATAAACTTTAATATTTTTCTTTTACGAAATTCGTCTCGAGATGAAGGTTGTTGATTTCGATTCGATCTTAGATATTTTTCCTCTGCATGTAACTTTCGGTCTAGACAATAAAACACACATGCATTGTAAAAATTGCTTGAAAATGTTTCAACTTTGGACGCCAAAAAGCAAGAACTGGGTCCATTTTATTATTGGATATAATATATATCTCCAAATCGGGGCTCCATTTTTGGAACCAATCTTTTTTACTTGGATGAGATTAAACCCTACTTCAACTGTTCAATGCTGTATAAATACCTGTCTAACACCCCTCATTATCCATTAACACAGTCGATCAAGCTTTGGAGAAAGCTTCCATTAATGGCGGATTTCACTCCAGATTTCCAAAGCTTGATGGACACGACGATGGATTTCAACCCAAAATTTCTCGACGGTTCGATGAATCTCCCGAGCTTCTTCTCCGCCTCTCAACCGACCCAGAATCTGGAAATCTCTGATGCGCAGATCAATCAAACCCCGCAGCCGAAACTTCCAGGGAGGAAGAGAATCGCCATTGATGAGCTGGAAACAAGCTCTGCAATCTCGACTCCACAAGCTTCTGAAAATGGGATCAAAAGAAAAAAGGTAAAATGAACTTAAAACCATGCATTAAACTCGAGCTAAATTCTGAGACAGACTCCATTGTTGCATTCCCAGAGCTCGGGAAGATCCAGGAAGGTGAAATATACTGACAGAGAAGAAGAGAAATCTGGGGAGATCGTTCATGTCCGAGCAAGGAGAGGTCAAGCTACAGACAGCCATAGTTTAGCAGAAAGGGTACTCAAATTTTTCATCGAATCAAACGAAATTTGCCATTTTTCTGAACATGGTGTTGAAAAATCTTCTGGTTTTCAGGTTCGCAGAGGAAAAATCAACGAAAGATTAAGATGCCTCCAAGATATCGTCCCAGGATGCTACAAGGTTGAAGAAAACGAACTATTTATGGCAAAAAAACATGTATTTTTTCTATTTTTGCTTAGATTAACTTGCTTTAAATGGAATTACAGTCGATGGGCATGGCAGTGATGCTGGATGAGATCATCAATTATGTTCAGTCTTTGCAGAATCAGGTGGAGGTGAGTTTGGAAGAACAATATATTATATATTAAATTTATTTATTTATTTATTTTTATTGATTTTTATTTTGATTTTCTATGCAGTTTCTCTCAATGAAACTGGCTGCAGCCAGCTCCTTCAACGACTTCAGCTTGGAAACAATGGCCTTAGAAAATTATCAGGTGATTGGATGAATTTAAATCGATGCTTTTAGCCAAATAGACACGGCTCATAAACGGAATACGATTGTTGGACTCGGGCCGTGGCCGATATCATGAAAATTGTATGATTATTCATCGTTTAAGAGCGATAAACGAAAAATAAAAATATAAAATAAGCTCAGATTAACCTATTTTTGACGATAAAACGAAGCTTAACGTATCAATTGTGATCGATCCAGTTTATCGTTTAATTCGATGATTCATTATTCGTTGTTTCGAGATCCAAACTATGAAAACATAATGAGAATAGGTGTTTGTATGTGCAGAGGGCAAAGGCAGATGAAGCAAAAGAGTTGGAGAGATTGATAAGAGAAGGATGCTTCCAGTCAACTTGGCCCTTTTGACCTCTTTCTTTTTTTAATTATTAATTATTTTCCATCTTTTTTACTCATTTTTTTGNGATACGTCTCAATTGGCCAGTACAGATCATTCTACGACGTATGCATTTTGAGACTACAACTGAATTCAAACGGAAAACATTTCTTCGTCTATGAGTTAATATTTTTTCTCTAATATTTTTTTTATAAATAAAATATATTTAAAGAAAAAATATACATTAGTTTCATTCTGGAGTCGTAGCTCAAAGGGAAAGCAGCTACAAACCAGCCACTCATCTTACAATTAAGCCAAAGTCGAAACATAGAGAGACAACAAAAAAGATGGATAGTCACATTTTGACGCCTCAACTCAGAAACAATTATCTACAAAATACATAACCCATGTAGCATATTTTTGCTCTAATATTGAGAGAAAGAGAACAAGAGATAGATAGAGAGAGAGAGAGAGTGTAAAATAAGAGCAAGTAGACCACATTTGTTCCTTGTCTTTGACCATTTGAGTGAATTATGTTTAGGGCTACATGCATGAACAAGAATAAGGGACCATCCCATTACTTCAAACAATTCCCCAATCCCATACCTAATAATCATAAGCTCACTTCCTATTTACAATGTTTTGAACTTGTTCGTAACCTTGGGGTCGTGTACTCGGACACAGTATAATGTATCGTCTACGCATACAATAATATACGAATTACAATAGAAAATAATAAAATAACGTATGGTGGCATCGCTCTCTTAGTCTTAGCATCAAATACTGAATGCACGCCAAAGAAGGATTTGAGCGTAGGAGTTGGCAAATTCAATCAGTATTTGACGGGTAAAATAGAGAATCATTAGTTTAAAAATTGACTCAAAATTAATTAAAATTTAAATTAAACTAATTTAAAATTCTATCAACGAAAATTATCGTATCCATTAAAAATATTAAAAGTTCAGCCTTATTTACTAAAAAAATAAAAAAATGTGAAGATAATTAATTTTATAATTCATAGATAAATTGATATTGAATTATTTTAAATTATTTTATTGTAAGAATTATCTTCTATTCGGATCGTGTCCTTCCAAACCTTATTTATCCCATAACTGTCAGTTTTTCTGCTGACGTGGACAAAACTCAACCAATAATTGTTTGCCACGTCTTCTGAAGACCCTCTCTCCTCGCCAAATCGACTCAGCTCAAATCAAAAGAAGCTTGAAGATTCCAATTCTCAAATTCTCTCTCCGTCGATCTTCCTCGTCTAGGGATTCCGGTCAAAAACTCCGATGCACGACAGAATCGGGGTTATTCCTTGCGTAATCCATTCAAGTTCTTGATTTGGTTGCTTGGAATCTTGGATTGGGGTGCAGAGCACGTAGGTGGAGATTAATTGGTGTAATATTGCAGAATTTGAAATTCTTTAAGACGAGCTGATCTGAGTCATCTGCCAATCTGTTGAGTAGATATTTTGTGGTTGATTTATGTCATTCGTATTTTGCTAAATCGGGCTAGACTGAATTCGGGTGCTGACTGATTCCCAAGGTTTGAAATAAACTGATGAAATGATCGATGCATTGTTGAAAGGATTTTCCACAGAAAATTGCAGATAATACGGCAGAAGAAACGCGATACGTAAGTTTTTGATGAAGAGGTGTCGGTCTTTATCTGCTATTGTATTTTCTCTATTTTATGATGTGCCTGATAACGAGGCTTCTATTTGACCTAAGTTTGTGCAATGTGTAATGGTGGTGTAGAAATGGATGGAGTTTTAGTTCAATGCGGCATGTCATCGAGAAAATAGAGATGGCTGTGGCAAGCAAAACCAGAAGCATTCTTGAAGGTCTTGTTAGAGAAAGTTCATTCAAATGGTTGCTTACAAACCGGCGTTCTTTTGGGGAAGAATTCGAGGAGTTTGGAAAGTCACCTTCTGCCAGGAAAAATTGGATTTCTGAGCTATCTCCAGCTGCTAATATAGTTGTCAGGAGATGCTCAAAGTGAGTACTTTATCACTCTTGACTGAAAAATGGAGGGAGTGTGTGCTACTATTATGTATTTATTTTTCTTGGGGAGAAGAAACTTTATCAAAAGTGCTCGTGGAACTGAATCTTGTAATATCTTTTGTTTGTTTGTTTGATCAGCTGGAATACTGACAATGCTTGATAACATTCACTTATCAAATGAATTTATGCAGAATTCTTGGCATTCCATCAATTGAGCTTCAAGAAAGCTTCAATGCAGAAGCTTTTGATTCTATAAAACACCCTTCTAATTATGCAAGGAACCTTTTGGAGTACTGCTGTTTCAGGGCACTTGCTTTATCGACACAAGTTGCTGGTTATTTGACTGATAAGAAGTTTCGACAGCTCACATATGATATGATGCTGGCTTGGGAAGCTCCTGCTGCGTGTAACCAACCCTCAATCATGGTTATCATTTTTCCTCAGAGTTTGATCTTTGATTTTATCGACCTCCATGGACGGCTTTTTATTTTTAAGACCGATATAAGCCGTTTGGTGATATAATTCATTGGCAGGGCAGGGTTTCATTATGCTGGGATTATTTTGATTTCATCTTATACCTTGCATAAATTTGTTGGTTAATGTAGGTTGACGAACAACTAACAGTTGGGTTGGAGGCATTCTCTCGAATTGCTGCAGCAGTTCCTTTGATTGCAAATGTGATAGTAAGCGAAAACCTTTTCAAGGTGCTTACATCATCAGCTGGTGGTAGGCTTGGGTTTGCCATGTATGACAAGTATCTTAGTGGATTAGAAAGGTAATTTCACATGTCTAAATTGATTAATTACTTAAACATATCTCAATTGTTTCAAAAGTTACTTAGAGATCAAGCTAATTACTCACTCATGCTATGCTGGAGTACTGACTCTATACCGCTTAAAATGTTTGATTTTTCAAAATGACTTATTGATAGAATAATGTGGTTAAACAAGGAGTCTGACTTAGTACCTCTAATTGAAATAAAAATAAGATGAATTATAAAGAGTTAATCAATGATCGCCGCATCATGAGGTAAAGAATAGAGTAAAGAAGTAAATAATAAATTTATCATTACTCTTAATAAAAAAAATAGAGTTTTTTAACCAACTATTTGAACCATTTGTTGGCATTTACTATGCAGAGCTATACGGAAAATGAAAAATCAGTCAGAGTCGAATCTTCTTGATGCCATTCGATCAGCAAGAGGGGAAAAGATTCTAGAGGTTGATGGAACTGTCACAACTCAACCAGTTCTTGAACATGTAGGAATTTCTACTTGGCCAGGTTAGTATACAATTTTTTTCATCTTTGAAAGGAAGCAGATACATATATCTATAGCTTTTATTGAATTTAACTTGATTCTACCTAGGACTGCTTATTCCCTTTGCTTTTTATTCTCAGGTCGGTTGACTCTGACTGACCATGCACTTTACTTTGAACCTCTTCGCGTTGTTTCCTATGACAAAGCCAAACTGTATGACTTATCAGATGATTTAAAGCAAGTCGTAAAACCTGAGTTGACTGGTCCATTGGGCACTCGCCTTTTTGACAAGGCAGTTTCATATAAATCAGTTTCTTTGTAAGCAAATAGTCATCCACATGTTTTCTTTTCTTAATTGTACATTATAGAGCTTGAAAATTTTCATATTTTATTTTTATTAAATTTTCTTAAAGCTTGAGAATTTTCATATTTTATTTTTATTAAATTTTCTTTCTGTTTTTCAACTTACTGTTGCAGATCAGAACCAGTGATGCTAGAGTTTCCGGAGCTTAAAGGCCATGCAAGACGTGATTATTGGCTAGCAATAATCCGGGAAATTCTATATGCTCATAGATTTATAAATACTTACCAGATCAAGGGAGTTCAAAGAGATGAAGCCCTCTCAAAGGCGGTTCTTGGAATTCTGCGAGTTCAAGCAATTCGGGATGTTTTTTCTACAACTCCTCTGAGGAGCGAGGCTCTTCTGATGTTCAATCATTGCGATCAACTTCCAGGTGGGGACCTAATACTAGAAACACTAGCACAGATGTCAAACTCCAGAGAGTTTGACCAGACAAACAAATCAATGGCTGGAAGTAGAATGTATTCAATTTCTGCTCTCGACATTATTTCAAACTTAGGGTTCCGGCTGGGATCGACTTCGAATAGTACAAGCGATACAGAGCTTGTTGTGGGTGAGATTGCTGTTGGCACAATGACTACTTTAGAAAGGGCAATCAAGGAGTCCAAGAGTAATTATGAAAAGGTGGTGCTAGCTCAATCATCTGTCAATGGAGTTAAAGTAGATGGCCTTGATACAAATTTGGTACTGATGAAGGTATTGATAAACTTTCCTTTCTTTTGCTTACTTCAAATAGAACACAACTATTTCCATGTCAGTGGTGCTTTATTTTTCAAATAGAATTATTTTTTTAAAGAATGTGGAAGAGTAGAATACAGACTCGTGGGTAATAAAGTTAGGTGGAAATTTTTTTAAATGTATTAACTTCTTATTGACCTGGGTTGTTAAGCTTGTACCAGTTAAATCTGGTTTGATTCAGCCTCAACTCGACAAGCAAAACTTTTAGTACTTGGTCTATCTAGGTTCAGTTTTGATATGAAGCAAGTCAGCCTGGACAACTCCTTCGCCTCACGAGTCAACATCTTTTGAGTTCAGCTGGGCTACACATTCGACATGTCTAAATATGAACATGATTTATTAGTTCTTTGCAGGAGTTGTTGTTTCCAGTAACTCAACTTGCGAAGTGTCTTCTTTCTCTTGCGTATTGGGATGACCCATTGAAGTCTTTGGTGTTCATTGGAATTTTCAGTTTCATCATTTTGAGGTTAATCATGATAGACTCATGTCTAATTGTCAAACTTTTTTTCTCATGCGCGTATGATTTTTCTTTCAACTTTTCCTTTCACAGGGAATGGCTGAGTTATGCAGTTGCTTTGACCCTTACATTTCTGGCAATTTTCATCATACTCACTCGATTTTATAACCGGGGGAGGCCCATCGACAAAGTTAAGGTTATAGGCCCTCCTCCCATGAACACAGTGGAGCAGCTTTTGGCTGTTCAGAACGTGGTTTTACAAGCCGGGCAGGTTATTCAAGATGGTAACATAGTCCTTCTAAAGCTTCGGGCCTTGCTGCTCGCCATTTTCCCTCAGGTTTTCCTCTTTTTTCTCCGTACAAATCTCTCTCTCTCTCTCTCTCTCTTTAAGGGCCTTTCTGGGGTTGTTTTTGGTGAATGGGTCTGCTTATCGGGTTTTTTATGTAATCGAGCAGGCATCGGACAAGTTTGCGTGTGCTCTTCTACTAGTGGCCTCAATGCTGGCCTTTGTCCCTAGCAAGTACATAATGTTGGGAGTTTTCATAGACATATTCACTCGGTATTCCCCGGCAAGAAAAGCGAGCGTCGAGAAATGGATGAGAAGGCTCAGAGAATGGTGGTTCAGCATCCCTGCAGCTCCTTTTGTTCTTGAAAGGAAGGAAAAGGAAGACAAGAAGAAAAAGTGATCACTAAGGACATCTCTTTTTCATCTCTTGTTCATATTCTTCTGTAAATTAATTTGGGCTTTTTATGAGTTCTTGTTTTGGTTTGGTTTGGTTTGGTTTGGTTCGTGGTTTTGGTTCGGGTATGAGCCAAAATTATACAAAGCAAAAGCATAGTTATGAATCTAACGCTTTTTAGTTGCACTAAGAGTTCGCATTTTGTTATCTCTTCATTTTCATTTTTTTAGAATGAAAACGCGGCCAAAAAGCCGATGCCTCTAAAATAAAACCAAACTTGATTTCTAGGCTCCCCCAAAACCAAACCAGAGGGGGGCCAAGTCTTCAAATGGTACACCGAGGAGCAGTATAGGAAGAAAAATCTCGAGACGTTTGTCGAGTTGAGCTCTGGATCTAAGTCGGAGAATTGGTACTATTTTGTTTTATTGGACTCAGGCCCATTATCAATTGCTAGATTGGATAATGGGCCTGAATCTAGACCCATTTAAAGTTGGCCCGGAATCCGTTTACTGCAGAGCAGAGGAGCCGGAGCTGAAGAAGATCAGAGAGAGAGAGAGAGAGAGAGAGAGAGTGTTGGCGCTGAAGAATGCGATTCGAAGCATCAGCATCGCAGCAGCCTTTGATGATCCTCGCCTCACAAGTTTCTCTCTTCACGCCCCCAAATGGGTAACCCTAGTAACAAGTTTACTTGTTTCAGAACTATTTTGTCGGTGTTTTTGATCGATCTTGCCCTGAAATGCTTTCGCTCTGTAGGGTTTTTTCTTATTCGTTTGAAAAACAAAATTAGTTGTGGGATTTGCATTTAGTTAAACTATAATTTTAAGCTGTTAAGTTGGAAAGGGATTCATCCGCTTAATGTTGCTCGTTGTTTCAAATTTGATCATAGGTAGAGGTTCAATTTGCGAGTGGTGATTTGTTTACTCTTTCAGCTGAATTTCTAAGAATTCACAGTCCAGCTGCTGATGGCAAGATCAGGTCAATCGCAGGAGAAAAGGTAATTCAGTAGTTAGTGCTTTTGTCTATATCTGTAAGATGCTCCTCCATTTTTAGATCCTTCCCTCCATTTTCAGCTGTTAAGAAGTTTATTGTCGTATCCTTTTCTTCAACTTCCTCCTCTGTTTCAATGTTGAGACATTGGAATTTGAAATTTTTTCATCATCCCTAGTCTTGCTTATCATATTTTCTTGGATCATCAAGATGAATATAGGACTTCAATATGTAGGTGATATGTGGGCGGTGATATGTGGGCATTATGTCTGCAGAACCTATTGGAAATTATGGGGTAAGGTACTAAGCTTCTAAATTTCTTTGAAGTTCACTCTCTAAATTTTATTAAACTATACATCAAAGTTTGAGGAAGAGCTCTTCGATTTTGAATTTTGGTACACCGGTAAAAATATCCTTGTAATTTTATTTTAGTTCACATGGACGTGGAACATGATGAAATCTCGACCAAGTAAACTACAAATCATGCACTTTTTCTTAAATTTACACAAATTTTCCACTGTGAAATTCATCGGTCTTCCCTGATTTTATTTCAAATTTTGGATTTGTTCAAAATATGCTCGATAACATGGTCTCTCTCGATTACTCAAACGAATAGTCGATATTGTTATTAAGAATCAAAGCACTTTTCTCGAAATGTTTCAGGCTACTGTTTGACGACTTGCACAAAACTGGGATTTATTCATGGGATTATCTGTATCACCTTGGTAGGAACAAGTTCTCCCTCATGAGAAACTACGTGAAGACCCTCAAAAAACATCGACTAACCCGGGATCCTCGACAGGTGAAATGATGCATATTTTAATATCAGTTCTAACTTGCTATATATCATATTATATATATAGAATAAGCATGAAGGGTGTGTTGCTTTGAGATGTTTGAATTGCTTGCTGGAGGGATTATGACTCGGTAATTAAGTTTATGTGTTAGTTCAAGTGGTATTCCGGTACCAACGATGGTCGAATTTGGATACGATATAAGATTATGTTACCTTTACAAATAACGCTCGGTAACTCATGTCATAGATAGTAAATTATTCACACGAAGGTTATCATCTCGCGATCTGGATACTGTCATCTATTTATTAGTGCAGTTAATCGATAGTTTGTTGACTAGTAAATGATCCGGAATCTTGTGAAATCGGAGTATATATTTCAGTATTTTGCCTGGCAAATTGCCTGTTAATCAACCGAGTTGTATAGGGATGATAGGTCGGAGTGTGCTGGTGTCAAGCTACAAACAAAGAGCCAATTGCCGTGGAGTTAGTCGTGGCTCGGAGACTGGTCCGGTTTTTAGGGTCAAATTTGTTAGGTTGGTTCAACCTAGTGGATTTATTTACTACTCATATAACTCGGTTGAAAACGAGCCTTCGAAAGCTGGTATGCTTATTTTTTTTTCACGATTCTTCAATATGGGTCGGGCTGAACGAGCGAGCCGGATCATNTGAAAACGAGCCTTCGAAAGCTGGTATGCTTATTTTTTTTTTTCACGATTCTTCAATATGGGTCGGGTCGGGTCGAACGAGCGAGCCGGATCATCGGGCTCGTGCTTTAACGAGTCGCTTAAAAACGGGCAGCTTTAAGCTGTGTAATTGATTATTAAGATTAATCACGTGAATCTTGTGTGTAATTGCTAACTTATGTCCAATAATTTTCTTTTCCTATAAAATTAAAATAATATCCAAAATTAAATGAGGATAATAAATAAGGAAGGAAAAAGGAGTTTGGTGGGCCTTGCACTTTCCACGCACCCCTCCATTGAGATGACCTTATCTTCGACGAACTTTTAAAATTTAAAATTAAATAAAAATTCTTATACTTTTTGACTTTTTTAAATTGACAATAGTTTAATTTGAAGGAATAATTATTTTTCTTATTTTTTCGCTTAAAATAAATATAAAAATAAATAAGTTTTTAAGAAGATGAACTTAGAATTATTTAATTTTAGTAATAATATTTTCTATTTATTAATTATGTTTTTAATGATTATGGCAAGAGACACGTTTAAGGTTATATATTTAGAATTAAGGTTTAAAATATTGTCAGTGATTATCGACGATGACGTATTCGCTCTCCTCTCTCTCTCCAGAATTCAAGGATTATATATATTGCTCGCCTCCTCTGCTTGAAGGTCTGTCTGTGGCCGCTCAGTCTCTGTTTCTCCTTTCCTCCGTCGTCTCCTCCTCCTCTTCCTCGTCGGACGATCTTCTCGCCGGGGGCTCAGGTTCGCCGGTCTTGTTTTCTGCCTCTGAAACGAAGATCTACGATTTTGTATCGAGTTCGTGTTTTTTGTTTTTGCTTGATATTTGAACTTAGCTTCCTGTTCAGGTTTTCTGCTTTAACTCCACTGGAAGAAAATTAGGCAGCCATGGCGGTTGTTTGCCCTAAGCCACGACGCTATGGGTTCCCGCTCGACGACCATTTGAGACCCTTAAGGTTGCCGGTCGAGTTCGTTTTTGACTTCTTCGCCTCTGCTTCTTGAAATTTACTTTTCGTTTTTATGGCTTCTTTGACAGACATCAAACTTCCATTGGAGCTTCGCAAGCAGAGTCTGAGCTTCTCGATATGATGCTCGCTAAGGTTTAACCATGTATCCCCCTTTTTTTCATTTTCTGCCATTCAAATGATCCAAATCTTCAATAATTCACTGATTTATTCATCTACTAGTTTATCTTTTTTCAATAATGGTTTGTCTAAAGTGCTTGTTTCTCGTCTGATTATGTTTTCCTGTGTTCCATTGTGATTTTTAAACGGCACTTGATGTTCATCTTTCCAGGAAAATAATGGGGAGAAGGGTGTGGATCTTATGGCCTTCAATCCTCCATTTTTATGCGGGTCTCCTCCGAGCAGAGCTCCGAACCCGGTTGTACAAGACGAGCGGTTCCACACGGAAGGCGTCTATCATCTTCGTCTGCAGCCAACGAGTGCACGAAAAGGAGGGCGAGTTCCGGTCAAAGTTGGGCATCAACCAGCCATTGTTCGAGTAGAAGGGTTCAACAACAGAGATAGAAGAAACTGCGGTGTCTCTGCTCTAGCTTAAAGACAGCATAGAAATGGAGGTTCTCCAAAGTTTTGAGATCGAGAAGCAGGCTGAGGGAAGAAGACGAAGTTATTGACATAATTTGATAATTATCGAACTCAATAAACAGGGGTAATAAAAATATATTAATTTTTTAAGACAGATTTCAACTCACTTTTAAAAATACAAACACTCACCAAATTTGACTTATGGATTTTTATGTCTCCGATGGTGCATAAAAGAACGAATATCTAACTGATAAATGAAAACTACAGCTCCCAAAGGTGATTTTGCAGGAGACCAATCAGCAAACAACACTAAGTAGGGATGTCTTGATTATTTCCTTCATCTTTCCTCCATTTTTTTGGGAATCTAATGCGTTATTTATGCTTCCCACCGTCAATGGCTGGAAACGCCGGAGTCGTTGGACCGTCATTGATGAGCCTCGCCATAAAAGAACATGTGGCTGAAGCTTCGTTTCCGTGGCCCATATCTTCTTCTCCAGCTAACTTTCTCTGCAAATTCATCCAAACGAATCCGATGCCTCATCCCAGCTCTCGCTGAAGATGAAGTTTTAGTTTTTTCTCTCTCTGAAATCCTGTCCAGAACATGGAAAGATCAGGAAAACAGAAGGAGAACGACTTCGCCGGAAAACCCACCGGAAAGCGAAAGAATCCGTGTAAGGAAGAGGGATGAGGCGGAGAAATGGAAGAAGAGGAGGCGCCGACGGCCGAGGAGGTGGAGGAATCCTTCGCCATTTTGAGAAGGATGAAAACGGCGAAGAACCATCTCCGTAGACTCGATGCGAACTGAGATGGCGATTAGCTTTAGGGATTGATCGGCCGGCGGAGAAGGAGAAGGGGAAAAGTAGAGAGGGAGACGATCACAAGTCGGCGCCGGCGGGAATTGGACAGCTTGATCTGAACGAGGTTCCGGTCGAGTTTGAGAATATCAACGACGGTTCGATGATTGGAAACTGAGCCGGCTGGAGTAGCTTTTTTAGTTTTATGGGGATTAACATTTAATTAGTAATTACCCATCCCTTCTCCCAAATTACTGTAGATTTAGTCTAATTTAATTTCACCATTATGGTTCGATTAATCTCCAGTTATTCTCTAATTTTGAGTTCATGATTCAAGTTCATGCTAGTGATCTTTTGTTTATTACAACATTCATATTTTCGAATCTCTGCGTTCTATCTTTTCATTCGATTAACGAAACTAAGCAAATCCGAGTGAGAATCGTAACTTCGATACCTCCAGAAGTGCTCGTTCGAAGAATTCGAACTAATCAACTAAGTTGATTTAATCGTTGTTATCGTCTTCTTTGCCGGCCCACCGGATATCTCCGGGAATCGACCCACCTAGCTCCGGCGACGTCTAAGTTCAATTCGGAACTTTTCTTAACATCCAAGCTTCGTTAAACACAAAACTGTATAAAAAAACCAGTACGATGAAGGGCGGACCATTTTTCAATACTGTCTGATCTCGATGTTAAGGAATGGCAGAGAATTATCTCAGCTCAAACAGACGCAGTTCTTGATGAAATCTGCAACCCATCTTCATCTTCGTTAGCTGTTTGGATGATTTTTTTTTTTGGGGGGAATAATTTCAGTCCAAGCTTGGGGCAACCTCGGTGGGGTTGGATTCGAACACATTGGGAGTCGAAGCCTCTGGTTCTTCCAAAAGATCTCGAGATTCAACAGACTCTTTGTACGCCGGAGTTTGTTTGAAATCTGTTGCTCCTTCGTTGTATGTGCTCACCGCGATTCCGCATGCAATCAGCTACCAAATGAACACCCAATTTATCAGAAACGAAATTTCGATGTTTTTTTTGGCTGAATTCGGAAGAAATTATGGAGGAGTGAAGCTTTGAATCCATGGCGGTAATTGAAGAAATCTTACCGCGAAGACGATGCCGAAAGCCCATAAATACTGAAGAAAAAGCCAAGGGCGTCCCACTGGGGACCCTCCCAGAAATCTGGCGTCTCGCCGGGAAGCTCCGGCAAGCTCTTCTCGTCGTCGAAAACGAATCCGACGTTTTCGATTTTCCGAACTTCCTCCGGCGGCTCACCCCTCCTCTCATTTCCACCGGCCCAGATCTCACCACTGTCTTCTCCTTCCTCTTCCTGGTCGGTCGTCGTCGTCGACCCTCGCCGCTTCCGCCCCGTTCGGGGCGCAAGCTTCTTGGCTCGAACGACGTGAAGCGGCCGGTTGCCGTGGGTTGGCGGAGGGAGAAGGCAGTGAGCGAAGGGGAGGTGGGCGGACGGAGCTTGTCTGTCTCCGGTGGAGAACTCCGGCGAGGTTACACCGAGCACCGCCATTGGCAATCGTGAGCGCCATTCATGTGGTGGAGGAGAACGAGCTCCGGATAGAGCTCAAGGATTGGTCTTGAGATGATACGTTTATTTCATGCCCCGTTTGACCCAACCCGGGATATATCCGGCCCAACCCAATCGATATTTGGATAGTCCAATCTTCAATGAAGATGGATCATGCACGACCCATAAGCTGTTATTCTATGTTAGTGATTCGTAATGGCCACATTGAAACTAACCAAAAGATTAAATACATAAAATTGAATTAGGGATGGGCAAAACTGATTCGAAATCGTAAACTGGACCAGAATTGTCAGTTTTAATCTAGTCTTTGTTCTAATTTTTAAAAAACTATTAGTTTCGGTGCTGGTTCCAAAAATCGAGAGCCGTGAGTTCTGGTTCCGATTCTATGTTAGTGATTTGTATTGGCCACATTGAAATTAACGAAAAAATTAAATACATCATTTTGAATTAGGGGTGGAAAAAACTAGGCCAGAACCGTAAACTGGACCCGTTAATCTAGTCTTGGTTAAAATTTTTAAAAAACCGTTAGTTCTTATGCAGATTCCAAAAATCCAGAACCGTGAATTCCGGTTCCGGTTCTGGTTCTATTTCAAGATAAAACTGGACCAGACCGGCCCGTCAAATGATATGGTCCAATAACACTCAATTCACAATCAAAATTTGGTCTTTAGTAGATTCTCAGCTCGGCAGCGCCACCGCGACATTTTCGTGACGTTCAACGCTAGGGGACCGTCATAGCCTATCATAGCGTTGAGCACTTTCGGGGCCATCGGGGCCTTGTCGTGGCATTGAGCTCAGCCGGGACCATCGAGGCCTCGTTGTGACGTTAGAGCGCCACCGGGACCTTGTCGCGATGTTGATATCTCGACACAAATACATCCTAGCACAAGTTGCACTATGTAATAATTGATACATGGACTCATTTTAACCTATGCAAACACATTTTCATGTTACAACACTTTACGAAATCGATGCACGTGAAAATTCATAAAAAGAAAAACAAAAAATTGATCGCATGAGCTTTTTGCTACGATAATGTCGGCATTGATCGAGATAGACCAACGACCATCCCATTCTTCATAACAAGCTCATCTCGAAAGAAAAGGAAGAGAGAGAAAGAGACGCGGATCTAACCATGGTTTAATCAAACTATTTTGATCAACGAAGAGTAAAATCGAATTTACTTCCGACCATTGATATATGAAATCGAGGATGGTTGCTTGCTCCCCGATTTAGTCTAATTTATACGATTGTTACTATCTCATTGCCTTTCACCCTCGCCTTTTATTACTATCTCGTTCTCGGGCATTAGGCGGTGTATTCTTAATGTTCACGTGGTTTCGATTTATCTTGTTCTATAGTTTTCGGAGTGTAATTCATCAAGCAACCAATTTAATATATATTTCTATTTTTTCTAATATTAGTGTTTACTATATAATTAAATAATTTAAATTTCAATTTAAGTGCTATATGACTTATTTGTCACTATCTTGAAAAAGAATTGAATAACTCTCACTCCGTAAAATTATATTAAAAAATGATTAATTTTTATGAAAAATTTGGTCATATGACAGAATTCTCGATCGATAATTGCCGGATAATCGAACACAAATTTATACGACTATTGTCTAATTTTGAATCGAGTCATTACTGTTCGATTATCAAAATGTGTCTTATTAGTTTGTATAGTCAAGTCACGTGACATTTGCCATAGTCTCAAACTTGGCTAGAATACTTGTAACCACACAACAATATGTCACCATCACTGTCGGGACCCGAATTTAAAATTCTATTAATTGTATTGTACCCTTACACTATGATAGATTGGATACAAGAACTTAGGTTCGACATCTGCGCTGTCATAGTGTGAGAGTTGTTACCCTTAATATTGTGGTAGCTCTTTGAAATATCAAGTAAAGACCTCTTATTCCTGGGCCGCTGAATTACTGTGATTTAACCGCTCATCAAAGGTCAGAGATGTGAGGGGCCAGGAAGAGTGATTTCGCTTTGGACTATAAACTAAGTTCTTTTGTCCTATGAATTCCACCCGAAGAAATAAAAAAAATAAAGAATTATGACACGTTCATGGCTAGAAATGGAATATTTTAATGCATCCCTCCACAGTCAAATGAGTAGCCCTACAAACAGGACAATAGTTCCACGATAATTGTGGAGCCACGAACGCCAAATGGTGCAGTCTCAGCGCAATGGGGACAAGAATGAAGACAAAATGGCATAAAATAATACTATTTTTTAAAAAATATTATATTTTGGTCACAGTTGTACTTTTTGGAACTAAGGTTTCCAACAAAGGAGCAAGGAAGGATAAGAAAAGAATGGACGTGGATGAAGATTCCACTGATTTCAAACTCATACGAGAAATAGATTAGAGCATGCAATAGTTAGGGTTCCATGATTCAATCCATCACAAATACATCATCATAATTAGGGTTTCTATTTTTTTCCCATCCCCGATGTTTTTTTCGAGCCGTGTTACATAAAGCTTAGATCGTAGACAAATTGCGACACTCGAGATGTTATGTTCCTTACAATGAGACGGGATTTTTCGAATCCAGTTTTGCGGTATCAGTTCGGTTTGGTATCAGTTTTTCGATTTGGATTGTTTTTTTCTAAATGTTTAGATCGTGTTTCGAGAGAGCGGGAACTCTCTAGGTTAATTTTAAATGTTCCTCGTGAGAATGAGAGAACATAACACTGCCCAAACTATAGGACAAAATTTCCAAGACGTATTAATAACACTTTGGATTATTTAATGTTGGCATTTTTCGCACTCTTACTATTTTTTGTCATGTGTCATCGGTGCTTGACGTGTTCTTTGGACCGGCATGAGGTCTCACTAATTTGGAGTTTTTGTTTTAAAATTCTTACTATAAATTAGAGGTTATTTATTGAAATCCATATGCTCGATTTACGTGGTATTATAACCGGTTTGTTTTTGCGGCTACAAGTTTGTCGTGCCTCGATTCTTCAACTCCACCACGAATCCGGTCACCATTCGAGAAAAAAAAGACCACTTGATCCATATGTTCGATTTACGTGGAATTATATTCGTACATGTTTTTCGGGTCATCCTTGTAACTATGTGCCGAAAGACCACTTGATAAAACCATGCGACATTTTTTCGAGTTCAACTCGCACGTGTATCGTGCAAGAAAATAGATAGCCACGTTTAAAAGGATGGTAATATAATTGAAGAATGCTACGTTTAATTTCTACGTCTCATCTTCTAATGATACAATTATTTGTCATTAATAAAACTATTTATGCTTTACCGTATTATAATTTCACCGATCAACGAGTGCAATATTAGAAGGTAAAATTATCTATGAAACGATCCTCATTTTCCATTCTATGTTGTCTTAAAAACTATTTGGGTGTTAATATTATGATATCAACCGTCTACGAATGAAATTATAATGTACTTTTTTTATGTTACTCGATACTTACTAGCATATCAAACAATGATCAACACAATTAATATATAAACTAATCATAGTATTTGATCAAATTATCTGTATTACTCGTTATTTAACACATCAATCTGTATTAAGAACAATAAATGTAAAAACAAATAAACGTAACATCAGTTGTCTGTTATCCTCTAAGTTTAAGCGCACGAGCTAAATTCTCGTTCGAGTGTTAATATTTTATTCTATAAATCAATGTGCGAAATTTGTTATTTAAATTGTGAGGAATCAACATGTGTAGAAATTTTTTAAATTAATTATCATAAACTAGCAATACCCAAATGGTCAAAGCTGCCTTGACTTTCTATAAATACCGTCGAACTCTTCTCCACAGTTGCATCGAAAGCAAGAGACACTGTAAGCAATGGAATCCCTCTGGCTGTGCTCTCCCATCCTGCTATTCCTCGCCGCCCTGTTATGGACTTTCCTCCGCCTTCTTCCGGCCGCCTCTCCACCGGAGGGAGGCGGCGGAGAAGGCCGGAAGCTTCCTCCCGGACCTCCACGCCTCCCCATTCTCGGAAACATGCACCTTCTAGGGTTTCTCCCTCACCGAACACTGAATAGCCTCTCCAAAACCTACGGCCCTATAATGTCTATCCAGCTCGGAAGAATCCCGGCGCTCGTCGTCTCGTCGCCGGACGCGGCGGAGCAGTTTCTGAAAAACTACGACGCCACCTTCGCTTGCCGGCCGAGAATGGAGGCCCCCGACCAGATGACGTACGGGAGCAAAGGAATGATCTTCACCTATTACGGTCCTTTCTATCGAGGAGTGAAGAAGATCTGCCATTCTAATCTTCTGAGCAGATCCAAAGTCGACGAGATGAAGAGCATGAGGAAAGAGGAGGTTGCGATACTGATAAAGAAGCTCAAAAGTGCAGCAATGGCGGATCAGGTGGTGAATCTGAGCTCAAACGTGACTGAACTCATAGAGAACATGACTTTCAGAATGGTTTTAGGGAAGAAAAAGGACGAACGATTCGATTTGAGGGAGATTATCAGAGAAGTTATCAAATTAACCGGAGCTATTAACATTGCAGATTATCTTCCAACCCCTCGCTTTTTGGACATGCAGGTAACAGTGCTCCCCGCCGGAGACAGGTTTCCGGCCATTATTTTTCATATTACCGTTCATTAATTTGATATTTTTCGTTGCAGGGACTGAGAAAGAGGCTGAAGAGAATAACCAGAGAGATAGAAAACATGTTGGAGTCGATCATCGAAGAACACCAAGAAAAATCTTCTCATGGGAGCGAGTACAAGAAACCGAGCGACTTCATCGACAGTTTGTTGTTCTCGATGATTAACCAGCCGGTGGACGCAGAAGATCGCGCATCAATGATCGACAGGGAAAACGTCAAATCAGTAGCTTTAGAGATCATCACCGCCGCAATCAGTACTTCACCGACGGTGATAGATTGGACGTTGTCGGAGCTTCTCCGGCATCCAAGGGTCATGAAACTCGTTCAGCAAGAGCTTCAAAATGTCGTCGGAATGGACCGTATGGTGGAGGAAACAGACTTGCCGAAGCTTTCTTACATGGAAATGGCGCTGAAAGAGGCTTTCAGACTAAACCCAATTGCTCCTCTTCTCATCCCTCGAGAGTCCATGGCGGAAACCACCATTAACGGCTACTTCATACCCAAGAAAACTAGGGTTTTCGTGAACACCTGGGCCATCGGAAGGGACCCGAAGATTTGGTCGGACAATGCTCTGCAGTATTACCCGGAGAGATTTCTCGAAAACACTGTCAATATGATCGGAAGAGATTTCGAGTTTATGCCGTTCGGAGCCGGCCGGAGAGGCTGTCCGGGAATCAACGTCGGACTTATGACCGTGAAATATGTTCTCGCTCAAGTTCTGCATTGCTTTGACTGGAATCTCCCCGCCGGAGTTTCGCCGGCGGACATAGATATGTCGGAAAAGTACGGGGTGGCAATGACCAGAGCTAAGCCACTGTTTGCGAAACCGACCACTCGCCTCCCTTGTTTGTCCACCTTCTAATCGATCTGTATTCTGTAATAATAATGTTGTCTATTTCCATTCAGTTTCAATAAAATTAAAATGAAATCGTTTCCTTTTTAATTTTAATCCAAGCAGTAAATCCTTAAATTTACCGCCGTTAAATTTAAAATTGAAGCTTCACTGTCTCTTATTCTATTGTCTTATAATATAAATACCTTTACAAATAGTTTGTGTAATTGAATTAAAATATATTTAATAAAACTACCTTTTATATTTATTGAATCCAATATTATTTAAAATAATTATCATGCATATTAATAAGCAAAAAATAAACGAAAATAAATGAAAATTATTACTTTCTATATAAATCAATATTATCTTCTTTTCGGGAATTAAAATAAATAAATAAATAAATAAATGGGAACCCGGGCAGTTCACCAAATTCATGCACCAACAAGAGATGGGGTTCCTCGGTAAATAAAAATACAAATAAAATAAATATTTAGCTAATTATAATACTAATCATACGCGGGACTAGATAAGAGTATGGTACAAGAGATTAACAGCAACAATTGTCACGTTTTCAATACCTCTATCTTACTAATATTCAATACTATTAATACTAGAACCGACTTTCGACGCACATATCGGTTTCTCGGGGCTCAAGACCGCGTCCAATGTCTCCCAAAAAATGTTTAAACGCGTTCAATCATTATTATTAATTCATCTATCGTACGAATATTCAAACCCTTGATTCCGCTCGATATACTAGTGTTATATTCGATTTTCGACGCACACATCGATTTGTCGGGGCTCAAGACCAGGTCCAATGCCTCCGAAAGAACGTTCAAAAAAATATTTCGCGTTCAATTATTATTATTATTATTATTATTATTAAAAGACCGAATAACGTAAGAGAGGATGGTTGGGGACCTAGATTCCTCTCATGCCTCATTACATGAGGCATACTAATATTCAAAACCTTGATTCCTCTCACGTTCAATTATTATTATTATTATTATTATTATTAATAAAAGACCCGATAATGTAAGAGAGGATGGTTGGGGACCAAGATTCCTCTCATGCCTCATTACATGGAGGAATAGACAATGTATTGCTCTAACCAAGGTAATGGAATATGCCCATTCTTATTTATTTTGTTTTTTTTTTTTCCAATTTTAGCTAGGCCACGACCGGTAATCTCCGGGTATGGCCAAGTCACGGCTCGAGCAAAAGTTTCGTAAATATAAGGCATGGTCCCGACCGACCTTTGACCCTTTTCGCCATGTTTAAAGTTATAATAAATTTATGGCATCCCGGCTTCGGATCACCCGAGACTAGTTTTGGTCCCCCTCAATGGCCAGCCGGACCAACGTGGCTCGGAGGCCCGGCTAAGTTTTCGGTTTTAACGGCTTGGAGCCACAAACCATGCAGCCACAATGCTCGATCGGAAGGGTCGATTTGGCTTGTATGACCACAAGCCGAGAATAGGTCTCAAAAGCTACATCATTTGGTATGATCTTCGATTCAATCACTTTTGTATTGTAATCGGATAATCGCTAATTTTAATGTGACACGTTAGGCCATTATATTGTTCAATTATTTTTATTTCATGAACTCCTAGATCAAGCGTGGCATATTTTGTGTCACTTTATTCCAAATCGAGCATCACGGTTTTGGTTTATTTTTTGTCCATAAAGATGGGACGATAAAATTAAACTAAATTTTCGATCCTAGACAAATTAGATGTTGCCATAACTAGACCTATGTGCTAATATCTGTATATTTCTTTGGGTTTATAATTTTAAAATTACAAGAAAGTGAAACAAAACCAACCAAAATCTGCACAAAAATAGTCTAAACCAACAAAAAACAACCCAAAAAATTAATTCCAATTCGAACCAAACCAAGACAAAACCAAAAAAAAACTCGAGGACGGAATCGACCCGAACCAAACACATCAAAATTGGAAAAATTGCATACCATTTTAGACACAAGTGATTATGTCCTGCCATCTGAATTTATTGTAACCTCAACCCAACTCCGAGCCAAATCTTTTCTCAATCCTCGATCCCGAACCAACTCTCGCAAACGCTCGATTTCATTCCACATCCCGAACCTCGCGTATAAATTCGACAGCATCATGTAGATTCCAGCATTGCTCGGATCGAATTCAAGCGCCTTAAACGCAGCCAAATTTCCAAGTTCAACATTGCCATTTTCCAAGCAGGCACTAAGAAAAGAGCCCCACAAGGACACACTGCCAATCCCATGTCCTTGTCTTTCCATGGCCATCAGTAACTTCCAAGCTCGGTTTAGCTCTCCGGCCCTGCAAAGCACGTCGATCAAACAGCTATAATGCTCGGGCCGAGGATCGAGCCCGAACTCGGTCACCATGGAGTCAAAATAGTCAACCCCGAGCTTCACTTGACCAGTATGACCACAAGCCGAGATGATGGTCACAAAAGCCACCTCGTCTGGTCTAATCCCGTCGATCAACATCTCCTTATACAATTCAATCACTTTCTGATGACACCCATTTTTGCCATATACGTTGAGAATCGAAGTCCATAAAACGATATCTCGGTTTCTCCATCCTCTCGGTTCAAATCCACGGACATTGAAGACTCGCTCAGCCTTTTCGACCATACCACACTTGCCATACATTTCAATCAATGAACTTTGCAGGAAAACATCACTCACCAGATCAGAAAACCCACGAATCATAAATCCATGAACTTGCCTACCCAATTCTATGGCAGATAAACCAGTACAAGCACGTAAAGTTGCGGAGAGTGTAAAGTGATCGTACCCCAAATTCAAGATCGGCATCTTCCGAACGAGCTCAAGAACCCCAATCCACATCTTAGCCACGCCGTAGCCAGAGAGCAGAGCATTTGCACAAACGGTGTTTCTCACAGGAATTTCATCGAACACCTGTAGTGCATCATCAACCATCGACGTTTTGGCGTACATATCAATCACAGCACTACCCAGAAACGGACTCGACCACCAGCCAGACTTCATAGTCAAAGCGTGCAATTGCCTACCAAATCGGCCGTCCGAAACAAAAGACGTAGCCACCAACGAGCCACACAACGAATACGAATCGATAGGAACGGCGCGAGCGCGCATGAAAGAGAAGGTCGAGAGAGCATAATAGGCAAACCCATCATTAGCGAAGGCTGATATTACGACGTTGAAGGCCACCGAGTTTCTGGGGTCGACGCAGTTGAGGAATCTGGGGAGGGCCCGAGGGCTGGATTCGTGGAGAATCGCGGAGTAGGAGAGAGCGAGACGAGGAAGAAGATCCAAGGAGGTGAAAAGCAAGCAGGTTCTTATCAGGTGAGCGTGGATCTGCTTTACGGCGCAGAGGTTTTTGATACGACAACAATGGCGTAAGAAGGAGATGACGGAACTACAATTTCGTCCAATGTCCCATCGGATCTGGGTTGACATAAAAATGCTGTCATACGAAATCTGCTCAGCAACGGAGTCAAATTCATATAGATTTGATGACACATAAAATACATAGCCTTTTGTTTTTCTAATTTTAATTTTTTAATTATTAAATATTTCATTTCCGGGTTTTCTCAATCTTCCAAGGATATACAGCCTAAGAAATAATTGATAAAACAATCGATCATAATTTCAAAAAATAGAACGATCATGATGCCGAAGAACATGATTTTCTAGAGATAGAATAGATAGGACGATCAATCATGATTTCCTAAAAAAAGAATAAATAGAGCGATCGATCGAGATGCCGAAGAACATGATTTTCTAGAGATAGAATAGATAGAACGATCAATCATGATTTCCTAAAGAAAGAACAGATAGAACGATCGATCGTGATGCCGAAGAACATGATTTTCCCGAGATAGAATAGAAAGAACGATTAAATCATAACAGCAAAGAACATGGTTGCCTTGGAAAACATTCTACTTCTGTTTCATCCACTTGTCCCGGGAAGTAGTTTCAATTCGACCAAAACTCATCAAATCAAACAACCCTTTCTGGGGTTTATTAAAGATTTCTAGCTCAAAAGTTAATCCTTTTCAAACAAGTTTTCAGGGAAATGAAAAAGTACAAGTGTAGGGCACCTCAGCTTCCAACATTTGCTACTCGGTCGCTTGCGCTTGAACGTGCTGCGATGTTTCATCGTGGTTTAGTTTTTCCAAGGCCAATATCCTACTGTCCAGCGATCCGTGAATCCCTTTAATCTTCAATGACATGGCAAAGAAATAAACAAATAGAAGATCAGAACCCAAAAAACTAATCGATTACTCAATCTAAATATAGTCGAGTTGTCATTGGTAGACAAATGGAAAAAAAATCAAGCCTCCCCATGGTTGAGGCACATTTCTTGCAAGTCCACTAAAATGGAAATAATGCATAACTATTCCATGCTAGCAATAATGGTATGAAGATGATTGACAATACTCGTTTAGCCACACAATCCAATTGGACACTCACAAGGCCCCAAACCAATCTTAGCATATGAGACTTGTGTTATCTTTTTATGTTAAGTCAGTAGACCTAGATTAAAGTTAGAATAAATCCTTTAAATTTTGGCCTTTAGAGTTATCAAAGAATTTTAGACAAACTCCGGGACGGAGTGAGCCTCCATCAATAACTCATCAAGGGGGAGAGGGGAAACTCCATTAATTACTCTCGATACCAAATTGTTTTCTGTTCTTGGTGTTAATCTTTTTTTCTATTGTCCTGTTCTTTGTTTTCTTTCTTTTTTCCATTTGATGGATCCTATCAGACACCTGAATGTCCAGACAAATTAGCCTGACTATGAAATTGATAGCCTACAGTGTCATGAGCAATGGACATTAACTATAGAAACTTAACAGGTAACCATGAAACTTCAAAATCAACAACACTTCCTCCTTTGTGAAGAAGGGAAAAAAGGGCATCAGTTTGGATCCATTTTGGAGACAAAAATGTATCATCTCTTCCTTACCTCCCCCAATACAAGGAAACAAATTACAATGATAAGCGTAGCAAAATTGCAACCAACATCCTGAAATGTGATAGGAGCATGGGACTATCAGCTCAATTCGAGTGGGTATCTCCGACAGACTATAGAGAAGGCTTTTGAGCTTTTGCTATAAATGGAAACAAGGTGGCTCGATCAAACAATGATAAAGGTTTATGAAGGAACTTTATCATCCAACTATGAGAGAGAAAAACATGAAATCATTTCAGTGCCTTCCTTACAACACTTTTACAACATCAATGGCAGCTAGTTTAGGACGAGACTCAAAAATTTAATTCTTTTATCTGATGCTCCACCATTAAAGATGTAATTCTTTCTAGCACCAAATATTAACATTTGCTACAAAGCCTGAACATTAAAATGTTCAATAAGTTGTAATGCATTTCAACACAAATGAATGTAAATGTATAAACTAAGTGAACAGAATCTCGGAAGGTAAAAGACGAACTCAAGTAATAATTGGGATACGAACCAGTACAAGAAGAAAAACTAGTCATTGGCAGTCTATCCTCTGGAACAAAGATTCATTTCTTGTAAATTATGAATGACTCTGACTTTATTTCATTACACTTACATTGTTATTTCAATTGAAACATGGATAAGATAACTAGTTTCCACTTCATTTTACTATTTTCTCTATTTAAACAAGAAAGCTTAGGTCTTCATACCTTTTAAAGAGAAAATACAAAGAAACCTTGAGGAAGCTAGCAAGCGTCATATACAGTGTGTGCGAGCAGTAAAATCATTGACATCGTCATTTTAGTATCTCATAGTAGGAAGCTCTCGACCCACTTAACATGACTTTTTCGTGTTTATAAAAGAAATCATGAAGGAAATGAACGAACACCTGTTCCGGAATCCACTCAAAAGGACAAGCAAAAACTTAACCAAACAAAAGCGAGCTCTTAAAATTGGTTTAATCCACCAACTAATCGTCCCCAATTGCAATCGTGATTGAAAAATACTAAAAAATCAACATCAAACGCAAGAACAAGAATGATTATAAAACGCAAAACAAGATCAATCGTTGAATACTCCGTCTATGTAGGATTATCGGCAAGAAATGCCGCATAAATTCTAAGCAAGAAATCAAGAAGAGCAGATAGACTAAAGTACCTGGTGAGAGATGGATTCATGAGCAATCTTGTAGTCCCGGCGAAGAATATAAAGCCCGACCAAGGATGCCGCAGCAGCTCCGGCGAAGAACGACGCCAATCTCACTCTCAGAATGTACCCCATTGATTCTCTGCCTCCTCGACTCGACGCCGCGCTAGCGACAGCGTAGTCTTATACTCTAACCCACCGGGTCACCGCTACCCCGTAATGCATAATTGCAGGAGGTTTCAAAACGGACGAATTGACCGAACCGTTCGGTCGGTTTTAAATTAAACCGAACCAATAATGGGTTTGTTTAGTTTTTATACGACTTGCTCGACCAATTATTAATATAATTTAATTTACTGTAAATGTAATTAATTTAATTCATTATTCGTTCGAAACATTTAGTTTAATTGCTTAATATTATTGTTACATTAACAAAGAAACCTAAACCGGACAAGAACCCAACCAAAAGTTAACAGCAAGTTTCAACTCGATTCTTGCGCTAAAAAAAGCTATTGGACCCGATCTCAAATTCATCACAAAACCGAACCAAACTTATGACAAATTATGCAACCTTTCTTTTGCTCAAAAAACTACAAATGACATAAAACTAGGGCTAATCGACCCAACCCGGCAAGCCGATTTAAATAACAACGAGAACCAACCAACTTATAATTCAGGTCATTTTCAATTCGGGATCACATTTGGTGTTTGCCCGAAATCCAAAAGCAACAAAAAAATTGGAGATGAAAGAGGAGCATTAGAATAACTCGAGTATGAATATCAGTGCAGAATTCCAAGAATATAATCAAGAATTCAGATTAAAAAAAAGAAACAAAAATACCATCATCCTCTCCTCAGCTGATTTTCTGCAAATCCAACACCATAAAATCGATGCCATTTCGTAACAACATTTCCGGGATAGATGGCTCGGGCTGTAATAGTACCTAATTTTTCCATTAAAACGAAATCTTGAGAGAACAGTGCTAGTTTCGCTTCCTACCTCCGAGAAGACAATGCCGGACCTGCCATCCTGCCATGATACAAACATAATGCTCAATGAAAATGTGTTCAATCGTTTCTCCGAATAATGTTGGTCGATGATTCTCTACTTCGCACTACACTCGGTGACACTTCATTCTACCATCTTTCTTATCAGAAACTCAATCAGTAAGAACTCGATAGCTACTCAATCAAAGGATCTCTGTCCCAAATGAGAGACACGTAGTTCGGAGGGTGAACCACTCTCTATTTTATGGCTTCCAGTTGAGAATTCTCACCGAAAAGAAGGCTAAGTGAAGTACTGCCAAGTGAAGTGCGGAGTGGGAAATCATAACAATCATTATAAATTACGCTCAAATCTTTTTTATGTCAATTTACTTACCTGCCCTGAAGTTTTCCATTAAAATTGTTTCTGGGTCTCCCACTCGTTGAGCCTGTGCTTTGACTAATACTCACGCCAGATAGTTGTTGACCATGCTTAGTTTCTGCGAGATTCCTTTCCCATTTATCCTTTGATTTGCTAGGGAGCTTGGCGCTTGAGAGACCAGCACGTGTCCCAAAGCAAACACCATTTAATTGCTGGTTCTGTGCTTGCAAACACATTAGTAGCATTAGCCGGATTAACCAACAACAAAATAATAACAATAATAATTGAAAGTCGTAGTCAGCTTTTACATTATCAGAATCAACAGATGGAATCTTTCTCAATTGATAAGCTTGAGACATTGGAGTCAAAGCAACAGAAGGTAAAACTGATGAATCTGGAGAAGAAGATGCAGCTGCTGCGGCAACCTTAGCAACAGCTGCAGTAGCAGCTATGATTTCTTGCGCCCCTTTCTGGAGTTGGATATAATCACCCTCGATCACGAATAACTAATCACATTTTAAGAAATTAAGGGGTAAGTTAAGCATGTGTTGAGATTGCAAACAACCAATATCCAGTGAAATATTGTATAAACTTACTTCAGTGTGACTAGAAACAAAGTCATTGAGCTTTCCATAATTCTTTTGATAATGGCACCATTGCAGAGGTGCAAGCATCTTGACCAATCTATTGGGTAGCTGTGTATACATGAGAAAATTCAACATTGAACTACCCGAAGAAAATAGAAAGCTTCGTAGTGGGAATGAATGAGATCACAAACCGTGGAACTAATCTGAATTGTACCACCTGATGGAATAGTTCGAACTATGCAAGCAAGCAGTGATCTTTCATCAAGAAGGGGGGTTTCAGGGCCCATAACAATCCTAGGAGAGTCTAGAGAAAGAGCTCCATTTAGAACAGATCCAGCTGTTTTATCAATGCCAAGCTCAATTAAATTTGTGGAATGTGGGGAAGTAACATCAGATGGAGATTTATTAATAGTATAACTTGGTTGCACTTTGCTTGCTGCTTTCCCTTCTGCATAATCATTGGAACTAAGATCGTTCTGCTCCTGCCCAATCGAAATTCAGAATAGGTTATGGCTAGCAACACCAATAGGCAACTTAACACAGATAATACAAAAAAGTATAACCTGTGACTCGATCTTATGTTTAAAAGAATCTAGTCTCAAAGCACTGTGAAATTGGGAAGAGAAATGCTGCAGGCTCTTTTCAGGTTGAGAGACAACCAAGGCCCCTCGATCAATAGAGTCAACCTGAAAGATTGTTTGTTTCTTTCAACACATTAACATACATACTTTAAATATAAACGGTTAAATTGTAATTACGTTGAGAAAAAAATGATAGAACAAAAATTTGGATAGATGAAATTCATAATATGATTCTTAATAATAATTATTCTAAAAAAGAAGATCAAATCTGTTTCGTTAATAAAAACTTGTTATCAAAAGAAATTTTAAAATAGTGTAGAAAGTCAATTCACGAAGAATATGAGGAAAGTTTAGAGGATTATGATATTCTTTCAAGAGAAGCCATGCGTGTAGTACGTTTTGATGATAACCGACCATATGAAAATAGTGAACCAAATATACCTTAAGAGGATAAGGATCTTTATAAAGTAATCTAAAATGTACAAATCAAGATTCCAACAAACATAATTAATATCAAACCTGTGTTCCTTCAGTTGATAGTGAAGGCACCGAATCAAGCCTCCCAATTTTGGCATCTTGACTATTCAGATGATCTGGATGCAGAGCTAACCCATTAACCGACATGTCATCCCCGGTATTTGCTGTTGATTTTGTTAGTTGTTCATCATTTTGGGATAATTGAAGTTCATTCTCTGGTATCAACTAGAAAGGATGCATTAAATAACTAACTTTTAGAAAATTATTAAAAAAAGTACAGTCAACCTTAATATGCTTTTTAATTCTTTAATAAAAAAATATACCTGGCCATTCCATCTTTGGATGGAAGAAACTGCCGATGCTGGGTGAAAATGATTGACCATGGAATAAGGGACACTCTGTTGATGTATTACAAATGGATGAATAGAAGTCCCCTGCCATAGGTAATCATAATTATTCTTTATCAACAGTTAATGGATCCTGGTATTGCTAATAAAGAAATAATTATGATACAGAGAATGTAACAAGACTAGCTCCTTTGACACAACTCATGTCTATTATATAACTATCAACCCCAAACTGTTTAACTACTATTGCTCGAGTTAGAATTTAAATTCAATACGTCAAAGGGTATTGCTCAAGTTAGAATATGAGCAGGACATCTACTCGATCAAAAACCAAATGGAATCCTTCAGAGCTATAGAAGCTCTAAGAACAACTAAAAACCAAATGAGAAAAACAATATTTAAGTGACATAATCTAATTTGAACACATGCATATATGGTTATAGTATTGTATCAGTTTCAAAGGAGAAAAACACGTAACAGAGAAATGTCATCATTTATGGAAATCTTTGTTCCTAGATAAACAACATAATAATGATCAAATGAGATAGAGGGACGAAAACAGTGTCTATGCAAGCAGAAAGAATCATCCAACCTGGCTTGGTGCATTCCCAGTTGAAATAGACAAAACGTCATCTGAGCTCCCATTCAATAAACCCCTTGTATTACCGCTGGGGGTTGAACTTCCATTAGTATCTAATTTGGATCTATTGTTTTTTACATATTGAGAATCATCTTTTAAATTTTCCATGGAAGTTTGGGACCCCTCAATGCAAGTTCCACTCTTCTCTCTAGCATCAGCCAGCTCAAGTTGAAGCTGCTGAATTGAATGCAAATGAAGTCTCTCCATTTCCGCAAACTGAAATTGTTAATGTAATAAATACTTGATCTCAAACATCCAATATGATGCATTCATTGAGGAAAATATATATCTAAAAAGTATTATCCTCAGCAAAAGTTAACTATAAGGCAGTTAAAGTACATGATAGCAATACAAAAGAAGAGCAGCATTAACCTGTCGTTGGCAGCCAAGCCATAGTTGATTGTATTGTTCAGTTCGCTCCCGAAGTTCAGCTTGCAATGAATGATTTGTAGTTGACTGCAAAACATCCATCTCCTGAACACGAGCAATCCAGGCATGGGCTTCCCTTAGTTGTTCATCTCTATAGATAATAGTTTCTTGAGAAACACTTTGCTGAAACATAAAAGAGGTATATTAGGTTTGTAGATAAAAATTCTACAAACATTACAAAACAGCTCTGACTGGTAAGAAATATTTTCAAGATAAGCCAGCTACTATAACTAGTATTCTCAGGAATTGGATGAACATACATAGAAAATTCCTTCCTTCATTGTATTTCATTAGCAGAAGGATTTTACTTTCATATAAACAAAATATATACCTGTTCTTGTAAGTCAATAATCTTCCTCTCTTTCTCTAAAATATGGTCTTGAAGGTCTTGCATTTGTTGAATATGGTGTGACCTTTCAGCTTCAGAATGATCTCGCTCTCTTCTGCAAAGAAACTTAAATTTTCTTAATATCAAATAACTAACTGCTATCAAGTTTAGCAAAACTATAGACAAATCCAATTTGTCAACTGACAAAAAAAAAAGAGGAACCCATCGTAATTAATAATTGCTTAAAAAGAAGATGCTAATCATTGTGCAGATCTGCAACATGCAATAAGTTTGAGAAATCATTAACTCTTGTATAGCACAGCCACAAATCTGATTTATTGAGTAAATCCAAAAAAACAAGTTGTTTAGATTGTCCTCTTCAACCCATCCATGAGATCATGGTTGGCTGCCTGTTAAGAAGAAAGATGTTGTGAAACCAAAAGTATCAAATCTGGCTCTTAGTGGTTAGTTTTAAAGTCAAGAAGAAGAAAGATGATAGGATTTCGGTGGGATAGTGTTATATGTGGAGATTCCATGCACAACATTTACCAAGTCAATTTTTATGGAAGAGAATGTTACACACACAAAAAACAACACAGACATCATTCTGAGTTCTTCAAGAAGAAATCTATCATCTATTTTTCCCCTAATAAAGCTTCTTTCTGGACAAAATGATTTTTACAACATACTAGAAAGATGACACATCTGGCTTCCTGTGCGTATCATATGAACACTCAACTAAATTTCTTTGTAAGACATAATCCAAGAATTAAGTAAAAGAAGCATAAATATAAAATCCATACCTATATGTTGCTACTTTTTCATCTTGTTCCCTAAAGAGATCCTCTTTAGCCCAAGCCTGAAGATTAAATGAAACAGTGAGACAATTATTTATCAAAATAAAACCATTACTATTTCTGTCTTCCAGCCTACATGTAAAAATGACTGAATCATATTGGTTCTTCAAAGATTTCTCTATTTGTAACTAGTTGTGATTGAAAACGGCAATTTTTTTTAAAATACTTTATCTCAAATGAGATTTGCTTAGCTATTTGAAAAAAAAAGTGATCATTTCAAGCATCAACAAAAGACTAAACGTACCGCTTCATTATCTAATTTAATTGCATGGAGCTCTATATCTTTATCTTCAATTTTCCGTTCCAATTCACAAATGGTCTGATCCCTTCCACACAGTTGTTCCTGAACAACCAAATTTCCATTACAATTCTGAATATCACTAGGAAAATTCTCAGAAAACAACTCAAGGACTAACGTTACAGGTCAATTAATAGTTCTGAATAGATAAAGTGGTTTTGGTTAAGAAGGCTTCGCTGAAATATTTAGAGGAATCTGCTTCCTAGAAGGAAAAAAAGGAAAAAACATGTGGTGACAACATGTCAAAGGCAACATTTAGAAATCTACATTGATAAATTAGCGATTGGAAACATATTCCCTAGTTTTTATAACATATTATTTACGAAAATTGAATGTAATTCCAAAAGAAGATTATAGAGCCACAGCCAGATTGGCATGAACATTGACAGATTTTCAATTCGAAAAATTATCACCATTATTTATATCAAATATTTACAAAAATAGCATGAAATTCCAAAAGAAGATTATAGAACCCCAACCAGATCAGAAAACCTTGCTCTTACAAATACCAACCTGAAGCTCGATCATAGAATCACTATGTTCTTTAATTTGAGTTTCCAATTTGTTCTGCAAATCAAAGATCTCAGATCTTGCAATAATTTGAGCTTGAAGCTCAATCTCCATTTGTTGCAATTCACCTCTTTGTCTGGCAACGTCATGGAGTCTCTGCTGCAAAATATCGTTATCAAGACTTCCATCAATTGAAGTTGAACATAGGCTCATGTCAAAAGGTCCTCGTCCCTGCAGCACCTTGATAAAGACCAAATCATTGTCACTTCTGACGATTTTTCTTAAATTAGTTATAAATTTAGGAAATGATGAATCCTTACCTCATAGATTGTTTTCTCATCTGATTTTCCTGTCTTTGAATTTTCCAATTCCTGATAGGATAGACCAAAAGCAGTTTTTGAGGAAATAATCATAAAACATAGAATGCATATGACAGACAATGATTAACGGAAGTCCTTTGGTTGCTTAAAACAGCATTTCAAATTATTAAATTGCTTTCTCTGGATTTGATTGCTTAAAACAATATGACAAGTAATTAAATTTTTTTCTCTGGATTTCCTCAGATCTTTATTTTCGAAGCATAGACTAGTAATGGGCTGTTCATGAAGTAAGATTATAGTTCATCAAACAAGGAAATTTTTTAATGTAAACATGGTAAGAAAATCTCAAACATGATCATTATTAATTCTTCAAGCAGAAATTCAACAAATACAAAACTAAGTATCCGTGTAACATATAGTTTGATAAACAAGGGTCATAATAATTCAGCTGAGTGTCATTTTCACATTCGTCAGTGTAAGAAAAATACAACGATAAAAATGAATGTGCCGCAAACAAATACCTCATCCCCGGCATCAATAATAGAGGTCCACTTCTTCTGAGCCCGGTAAGTCTGCGATGGGCCCGCGCGTTGGGTGGGCGCGGCCTCCATCGGACGAGGAAGTAGGAAAGCGGTGGAATTCTCAGCTCCGGCAATCAAAACCCCTTTCGTGAGTTTAACCAGAAAAACCCTATAGATGGAAACGGGAGGAAAGGGAAAGGGACGTGGGAGACGACGAAGAAGAATAGGATAAAAAGCGGGGAAGAAGGAAGTCTCCCGCTATTTATAGGTGAGCTGCTCAATGTTTTAGTAGAGGAGTTGAGTGAGCCATCGGCCCATCGGGTTTTCCGGACAAAACTGAACCGAAGTGATTTCGGTTTGAAACTTTATCAAATGATCGAACCGGATCAAATCTTTCCATATTATTCAAGTTCATCCCGGTTCAGTTTTGGTTCTGTAATCTCTAATGTTATTCATAGTCGTTTTGAATTGATGTAAATATTGATGGAACTGGTTTAAACTCGGTTTGGTTCTAACATTAGTTTATCTGGTTCAACCCGATAAAAGGGCTCTCCTTACCGAACCGGATACACTAGTTGGGCTGTAGAAACGGGAAAGCCCAAGGTGGAATCCGACCCGATCTCCAGTTCGATCCCGTCTCAAATATAACCCGAATGACCGACAAGGATGGATCCTTCTTGGCGACCCGACGCGACGCCTTCCTCCTCTCTCGAATTCTGGAACCCTAGTCCACAAGAAGGTGAAACGAAAGGACAAATTCTGCGGTTTTATCCAATTTTTCTACTGTTCCTGGACTGGATTTCTTGAGAAGAAACGATCATGGCATCAGAGACCAAGTTCTTGCAGGAATTGTTATTGTACGCTGCAAGTGCAGCACTAAGCTGCTTGGTTTTGTTCACCGGTCTCCGACACCTCGACCCCAACCGTGAGGCTTCTAAGAAAGCTCTTGAGCACAAGAAGGAAATCGCCAAGCGATTGGGCCGTCCTGTTATCCACACTACTCCTTACGAGGTTCTCTTCTACTTCTACTTCTACTTCTACTGCACTCCTTTTTTTATTGTGTCTCATATTATGCAGTAGGACGGCTTTTTGATCATTTTTGAAATTAGAGAAGTTAGGAATCGAAATCTTTTCATATCCTTTCAGGATGTCATAGCATGTGATGTGATTAATCCTGATCACATTGATGTCGAGTTTAACTCTATTGGAGGACTTGAAACCATCAAGCAAGCTCTATTTGAGTTGGTGATTCTTCCTCTTAAAAGACCTGACTTATTTGCATACGGGAAGCTCCTTGGCCCTCAAAAAGGTGTTTTGCTTTATGGACCACCTGGTACTGGTAAAACTATGTTGGCCAAGGCTATTGCAAAGGAGTCTGGAGCTGTTTTCATTAACGTGAGGATATCAAATTTGATGAGTAAATGGTTTGGTGATGCACAAAAACTTGGTATGTTGTTATTTATTTCATGTCAAGAGACCACCTCCTACAGATGAGATTCGTTTTCATGCCCGGAAAAAAAATTTATGATTATGCAACTATGTCTTTCAGTGGCTGCTGTTTTTAGCTTGGCTTACAAACTTCAGCCTGCTATTATATTCATAGATGAGGTTGATAGTTTTCTGGGGCAGCGGCGCACTACAGATCACGAAGCGTTGATGAACATGAAAACAGAGTTTATGGCATTATGGGATGGATTTACTACTGATCGTGAGTTTAGCTCTAACTTTGTACCGTAGAGATGCTTATAAATATCCTTGTTTATGAGATGATAAGGAGCTGGTTAACAGGGGTTACATACTGATAAATTGATCAGTGTAGATCCTTTAGTCCAAGTTACTCAACCAACTTTTTTTGCATATAATTTTTGTTTTTATAGAGAATGCTCGTGTGATGGTTCTTGCTGCTACAAATCGACCATCAGAACTTGATGAAGCAATACTTCGCCGTCTTCCTCAGGCATTTGAGATCGGGATTCCAGATCGTAAAGAGAGAACAGAAATACTTAACGTGATTTTGAAGGGTGAAAGAATTGAAAACAATATTGACTATGACCGTATAGCTAGCTTGTGTGAAGGGTACACTGGTTCAGATATACTTGAGCTGTGCAAGAAAGCAGCATATTTTCCAATAAGGGATTTACTGGATAAAGAAAAGAAAGGTGACCCATTACATGTAAGAAAACACATATTTGCTACCTTTTGCTTTTAACGGCCTTTTATATTGATTGAATTGAGTCTTTTCTGTTGACTGACAAAACATCGATTGGATTTAATTTATAATGGGAATACTTTGTCTATCCTTGTTATATTGGCAGTAATTTGTTTTGATCATGATACCGGTTAAGCTACCTAAAAAGTATGCTTTCCAGGATATTTGGTTACCTACGTCTTAGGTAACTAAGCTGCTTTGGAAATCTTTCATTTTTTTAGGAACCAAGGCTGTTATCGCAATCAGATCTAGAGAAAGTGCTATCCACGACTGTAAAAACAAAGGTAGCAGCGGGTGAATACACTGGAATGGGCATACAATCTACTGGGTGGGCAAGGCCGAGGGAATCCAGTGACTATCAAGTCCAAGCAGCAATAAGTGAACTCTCTAAGATTGTGGTATCTCAAATATTGAACATTCAGTCAGACTCCCAGGAGCCTTGAAAATCTTTCAACTGTGATTATGGCTCTTTTTTTGGAAGAAAATCGAGATTGGTGGTAGCTGCAAAAGCGTGCTTGTAAGTAATTATTATTAAAACAATCGTTTTAGGCACTTACAGTTACAGCAACATATTGGCTTTTGTAATTGTCGTTTCTTTAGGGTAAGTTGATGAAGAGGAATGGGAAAATTCAGTGTGATGAAGTTTATGGTTCCTTGCCTTTACAACTTCTCTTCTACCTTCTTTTCTTCATCTTTACATGTTAATTTTTGTGAGTTTGAATCTGATTGGAACATAGAAAATGGACAGAGTTGAAGCTCGAAAAGCAGCCTGGTTTGGCAAATCCCAGTGCAGAGCAAATCCCAGCAAGCCGGAATCGTAAGTGAACATTAACTGAGTGTGGGGACAAAATCCGCGACAATCTCAGACGTCCATTTTGTTTTCCTAATAACAACATCATCGAATGGTCCAAGAACTTCAAAATTTTCCGGTAAGTCTTGCTTACCTTCTAATTCTATACCTTGATGGGTTGTTTACTGATCGGTTCATAAGATTAGAGTGTAGAATTAAATGGTAGAATTTCGATGACCCGGAAAACGGGCAGGCGAGAAGCCTCCTCAAGAACACGAGTTAAGCTAGTAAATAGTACAAATACAAGGATTATTTGTAATTTCAGGTTGGATGAAAAGCAAACAGGGCCAAAAACCTGTGCTTCAAACTAGCTAATCTCGACCTCTTTTTCAATCATCTTCTGCCACGGCTGGAAGCCCTTCCTTGAACCACGAATACAAGCCTCCTTCCAAGTGAAACACGTTGGTGTAGCCATTCAGAACCAGCAAGTAGGCCGCTATCAACGATCTGTCCAAGTTCCACACGCACCCAGAATCTAAATCTTCAAAAAAACCAGCAAAAAAGCTCTGAAAATGGAGAAGAAAACGAAGAAAAACCTCGATTGTTGACCCTCGGGAAGATTTTGGGTGGGTTTCATCGTCCCCCCTGAAGAACAGGCGACTATTATCTTCGCATCTTTAGACATCTTCGATTCCACGACTTTCAGAAGCAAAATCCAAGTTCAGAAATTCGAAAAAAAAATTGCAGACAACAATGGCGGATGCTCTTACTTTGGAGAAATTCTGGGTTCTCTTCAGTTCCAGAAAAGATACCGAAAAACGCAAATGCAACTCTCCGGGCGATGTCCCAAGCTGTCCACTCCTTTATCAGCCGGTATACTTGGATGTTAACGGCGGCCGGCGGATGGCCCTGTGATTCCGGCGACAAAGAAGGAAGAAACAGGGTTGAGTTTAGTGAGAGAAAGATCAAGAGAGAGAAAGGAAGGAGAAAAACCAGACAACCTCTTTGAACTCTGCTTCAGGTCTAACGTCAAGAATCACGAAGTTGTTTTCGTTTTGAAGACGCAGAGCTTCTTTCACGTCCACGCTTCTCACCTTCTTCTGCAGAAGAATTTCCCGTTTAATCTTCCACTCTTCTTCCGCTAAATTCCTCCAAAAACCAAACTCCAAACTCAGAATCGATCAAAACCGGAGATTTCATCTGTATGAAAAGCTTGACGGGTTCGTTTACCTGGTGATTTCGCCGGCTTAGTCGCCGTGTTCTGGATTTGGAGGCCTCTGGAGATCGGGATCGCCGGCGTAGAAGAGGTTTGGCAGGAGAAGCGAATCGATCCTAGAGAGAAAGTGAAAGAGCAATGATCGGAGACTGGTTTGGAGGAGGGTACAAATTTCGGGTCGAAGGTGGCTGATAAATTAGGGGCGATAGAAGTGAAGGCCGCCATTGATGAAAAGCTTGGAAGAAGAGCGAGAAATGAAGATGAACAGGGTATTTGTAGAGAAAGTGAAGATTTGAGCAAAATCTGAGCCTGTGGTGGGTATTTCTCGAAATTCTGTCATCCTCATCTCTTTCTACTCATCAGTGATTAATGGAGGTCAAACTTCAGGATTTTCAACTTAAAGCTGTAATTTTTTTTAAGGAGGCAGAGGTATCGAGTCTACATACTCCACAATCACAATGCCCGTGTAAATGTTTTTTGGGAGTTCAATAATTTTCATCTTATGGTGACATGTTTTTTGGGAAGTTAGAGAGCAATCCCCTGTTCTTGATTAGTTTAATCTTCGAAAAATATATAATCTTGGCTAATTGGAATTCTTATGTATACGCGTTTGGGGACTAAACCGATACTTCTTTGACTCGAGTTGGAAGATGTGGTGAGCACTTCTCGAGCCGTGCCTCCTTTGCCACTTCTTTGGATTTGTTTTCCGACTTCGAGCAACCTAAGGATGCATAAATCCCAGCTGGGATGGCAAGATAAGAGCAAAAACGCAACCACATAAAACCTAGAAGCAAATTTAGAGAATTTCATGTCTCATTTGGAGCATGTTTTTCCATTCTACTAGTCATTGCTAATCATGCAACTCTCGAGTTCGTGCAATGGTAATCCCAAGTCTAATGATCTTTGTGTCATGGGCAAATCCAAACCTGAAACATTAAGGTCGAATCAAGTCGGTTCAAAGATTTTTGGGTCAAAAAATCAATAGCGTGTTTTGGGTCGGTCTTCCATTTCAAATCTCAAACTGAAGACCGATTGGGTGGGTTAAGGTTGGTTAAAAACCCACCAAAATCGCCTGATGTCCATTCCTATTATGAGATACTGATTTCTTACAAAGTTGTTGAAATGCAGGCAAACATCTCCCAAATAGCAGACAATATTGTATATGGAGGCCTATCTTTATAGTATCAGCTGCAGGCCTCCAATGGCAGAAAGAACTTCATACAGAATTCAAAATCTTCTTTGCAACTCTAGTTTACTCTGGTTTTTCGAATTCTAAAAGATAAGATGTGAAGAACAGAGAGTTTTTTATATGAATGTTGAGTTTGTTGACACGATAAGCAAATCGCAATCTTCTTCTACGTCTAAAGTTTGAATTTGATAAGAGGATAAACAAGCCCACACAGATGTTCAAGCAAGAACAGAGTCAGATGGGAAAAGATTTCAACACAGTACAATCAAGACATATAATTCTGGTAATGTAAATCTATACATCAAGTTTGAAAACCAAGAAAGATTCAAAGACAAAGAACTTTCAGGCAAATATTTTTCTCGAACATAGTTCAGATTTCTCCCACCAAGCTCATACGTGTTCATCGATCCCCTATGTCAATTTCAAAGCAAGAAAATTATGCTCAAATGAAGCAATTTATGACCCAGTTCCCAAAACCTTCAACTTTTTGTTGCGATCTCCAAACCGATAAACGGAATCACGTTTTGGTGGAATTTACAGCTCAAAAAATGACATCAAAACCAGAAACAGATCAGAGCGATGAACATGTTTAATTCTTTTCAGCTTCAATTTCGATTGTATCTGTTGTATAACAGCGGAAACACCCAGATCCCCAATCCCAAATGAAATGAAGAACCCTAATCGAAGCAATTGAAAAAGAGGGAGGAAGGAGAGAGAGAAAAGACCTGAAAGAATTCTCAAACGGGGAGGTTGGCGACGTCAGATTGGGAAGCGGGGAGCTGAGGAAGATGGAGAGGGGCGGAGGAAGGAGCGGTGGAGGGCATGAGAGGAAGGTCGTGAGCCTCGCCGGGATCGTCGTGGTCGTCGGAGGTGGCGAGATTGATACAGGAGCAGCGGTCAAGGGAGGCGAAGAAGGCTGAGGAGACGCTGGTGCCCACCCAGGCGGCGACGCCGTTGAGCTTCTCGTAGGTGGTACAGCCGGACGAATTGTCCATCCCGCACCGGGATCTGGCCGGAGAGAGCCGGAGGAGAGACAGAGACGGAGAGAGAGAGAATGGCCGGCCGACCGGGTAAGGAAGATGAATAAATATCCTTCAATCAATTTCCATTGTCCTCTTATACTAATTGTATTCAAAATAAAATTCTAAACAATTTAAACCTCAAACTTTGAAAAATGTTTCTTTTTTATCCTGAATCAAACCGAATTGAACCAAAAACCAATAAAAAACCGAACCAATAATCGAGGTTTTCTTCACTTCAATTCTGGTTTTCTTTACCCAAAACAAAATTGACTACAGATCTATTCTAATTAAAACCGAACTGAGCCGACCCTTTACAAAGATCAAGGGTGTCACTCTCCGTTTTCGTAAAAACATGACAGAAGATATAACCTTCTAATTCTTAGACTACATCCAGAATATTGAATTGTACAAATATTAGATGTGTCTCTAATTACTAAGAGTAACTTATTATTATTTGACCTAACTCCCTTCAAGTTATTTGAGCCCTCCCCTTCAATTTCTAACACATGCTAAGAAGGCTCGCGTGTTGTCTTTATCTAGCGTGACAAGTTATCGTCCTCTCTCGAGCCAATCATTGTACGATTGGTGGTGGTCGTGGTGGCACTGTGCTCCTAGTCTTGCGATGGTAGAGTCGAATTTTTGATATGTTATGATCACTACACACTTGGATAGACTGACTAATTAAGCTTTTAATCATCATTTTATATTGAATTATTGTGAAATTCTAAGTTTATCAGTACAATATTGTATGTTTTTGAGTGAAACTTCGAACCATGAAACCCTTGAACCCTAGAACCATGAACCGTGAAACTTGAAACCCGAAACCATGAATCTTGAATTCTAGAATCCTGAACCTTAGAACCATGACTTCAACCCTATTACCCTAAAATCTGAACCCATAAACTACATGTTGTGTTGATTAGGAGAAATGAAACTCATTTATGAACCGTCTTCCATTTTTACCTTGGAGTGATGAGATTACACACTTTCATATTCCACTATCAAGTATCAACCAGGTTGTCAAAGGTTTTTCTCGAGCACGGATAGAAATTACACCCATTTATTGGAAAATGCTAGGGCGACAAAAGATCTAAACTTTTTATGAATATTCGATGATTAAAATGATTGAATTTTGGTGGGTTGGTTTGAGCATCTTGAGCTTAGCTGCCATTCTTTGGATTCAACATTCAATACCTACAATTCATGTTCCGCTTCCAACCATCCAATCCGAAAGCAAGCAAACTTTCAAACTCTGTCCATTTCTCACCAACCATCCATGGCGACGGCGACGGCGACGGATAGTGCAGCCACCCTCCGAGGAAAATCAGTTGATGATCTTCGATTTGGAATGCTATTTAAACATCCGCTCCCCTGTTTTTCTAAGCTTCGTACCACTCAGTTCTTCTGTAGAGAGAGAAAGTGAGGAGAGAGAGAGAGATGAGGCTGTGCATCTGCTTTGTAATGTTTCTTGCTCAAATGAGTATTCCAAACAGCGATCGATTAGATTTGGTGCTGGTTTTGAGATGCTCATTCGAGCAAGCAATGTTATAATGGCGGTTCTGATATTCTGTGCTTTGCTTCCCCTGTTTCCATTCTCGGATAAGTTTCTCTCTCCTGCTCTAACATGGAGGAGAGAGAAAGATAGAGAGAAGGCTAGCACTTTTCCCCCAAGTTAAGCATCTAATTTCAAGGTTTCTTCTTCTTCAATGGCTACTTTATCCTCTTCCATTCTATCTTCACTATTTTCGTCATCTTATCACTACACAGTAAAAAGCCACGGAAACAGCCGACATCACTGTCTCTGTTTTTTGTTCGGCGGTGATGGTTTTTTTGGTTGCAGGAACAGCCGGAGAAGTCGGAGTGAACTGCGGCACGGCGGCAAACAATCTTCCACCGCCATCAAAAGTCGCTGGCTTTATCTCAAAATCTACCGTTATCGACAGAATCAGACTCTTCGACGCCGACCCAGATATTCTAAAAGCATTCGCCGGGACCGGAATTTCAGCTACAGTCACCGTTCTGAACAACCAAATCCCGGAGCTCACGAACTCAACCGCCGCCGACCGGTGGCTCCGTACAAATGTGCGTCCTTACTTACCCCAAACAAACATCACCCGGATTCCCTCCTGCGCCGACAGATTGTTGATAGAGTGCTTAGTCCCGGCCATGGAGACCCTTTACGGGGCTCTCGTCGAAGCCGCCATGGACGGCCAAATCAAGCTCTCAACACCGCACGTCTCGGCGTTTTGTCAACTTCATCGCCGCCGTCAAATGGAAAGTTCAGAGAAGGCTACGACGTCCACGTTCTAAAGCCTCTGCTCGAGTTTTTAAGAGCCACCCATTCGCCGTTGATGATCAACCCACATCCCTTTTTCGCCTCCGACCGGACGCCGGCGTTCTCGATCAAAACACCAAGCTTTTGTACACAAACACGTTGGATGTCCAATTAGATGCTGTTTTCTCGGCTATGAAGCTTCTGGGATTCGACGACGTCGAGATTGTAATATCTGAAACGGGTGGCCTTCGGAGGGGGAGCCAACTCAGATCGGAGTTTACCGGAAAAGTGCTTCCGATTATTACGGAAATCTAATCCATCATATCACCTCCGGTCTGGGTACTCCCCTCATGCCAAACCGGACCTTCGAGGCTTACATTTTCGCTCTCTTCAGCGAGAATCTGAAGCCCGGACCGGTATGCGAAAGAAACTTTGGCCTTTTTGAACCGAACATGACTCCGATTTACGACGCCGGTATCCTAGGGCCGACGGGATCTGCTCCGGCGCAAAAGACCACTAAATCACTTTCAATCACAGTCGCTTCTTGCAGCTTGATTGGCTTGTGGATGTGGTTTTGACATTCGACTCAGATGCCGACGTCGGAGCCGGACGGATTCCGACGGTGATGCTGGCCAAAAACACGGCCGGTCGTCTTTCCTCTCCGGGGAAGTTCGCCATAAACGCCAAATCGAAGCCAAGAGAGGGAATTATTTCGGTGATTTCGAAGACGCAGAGCCTCTTACATGTCTAGGTCCAAAAGGGTGATTCATACTAGTACTGAAACTGGGATTTCCCCGCCGGCAACTCAATCCAGGCGGCGGCGGCGGCTGCAAATACTGACGGTGGAGGAGAAGAAGAACGGAGAAGTTCCAGTTCTCTGAATAAATCATCATAGCTTTGAAGCTTGTAACCCAGAACCAATTCAAGAACACGAAGATAATTCCATAAAACTAAGATCATTTCAAGCGATTAAACAAAATCATTTCTTTTTCTGTAATTCTCCTTAGATTTTGATAATCCAAATCCAAATCCAAATCCAAATCCAAATCCAAATCCAAACCTCGAAGAAGAACCGACAGAGGTTATTTTGGGTATTACGGAAATAATGACACGTGTCATCTATGAACCATCTCAGGTAGGGCCCTCTATTTCCCGTCGTTTTCCCCCTATTTTACATCGATTTTAACGCCTCTCTACAATTTCTAGGGTTTTACCACTCTCTTCGCAATTTATCAAGATCCGTCTGCTAGGTCTCGCTCCACCATGGATGAGTGGCCGGAGCTCCTTCAATCCATTATTATAGGCCTCATTTTCTCATACCTTCTCGCCAAGCTCATATCCCTCGTCCTCTCCTTCAAAGATGAAAATCTCACGATCTCTCGTGCCGCTACCACCCCCGATGAAGATATTCCCACTCCCCACCAGTTCGATGTGAAATCCCCGCTAGAACATCACCCACTTAAGCCTGGATCGTCTTCCCCCGAATTGGACTTGGTTCCTGACTTCGATTCGTTGATCGCTGAGCAGGGTAGTTTGAGGAATGATAGTGAATACGATGAAGAGGATGATGATTGGGAGGGGGTGGAGAGTACGGAGTTGGACGAGTTGTTCAGCGCCGCCACGGCTTTTGTGGCTGCGGCGGCAGCTGATCGTCTTTCTCAACAGGTGCCAAATTGCGTCCAGCTCCAATTATACGCCTTGTACAAAATCGCCACTGAGGGGCCATGCAGCGCACCGCAGCCGTCCGCACTTAAGATGACCGCTAGGGCTAAGTGGTATTTCTCTTTTTACTCAAATTTTGTTTATCGTATTTGCCTTCTGTATTTTGAAATGACCAGTTCGATTATTAAAGACGTTGCTTCAAATATATACAAAGAACTTTAAACCTTTTTGTTTTATAACTCATCTGTGTTATATGTGAAGTTGCGTTATATGTATGCAAAATTTGATAATTTGTTGTTGAACGAACTTTGAATAGCTACTTTCTCTTTGGGTAGCTGATGTTACCTAGCCACCCACGCAAAGGGAACACGGCTATATTGCTGATTTCGATGTTTTGATTATGGATTTACCCATACTTGTGTCAAGCAGATCTCAAGCTACTCATACAATGTTGTAATATGGGTACAGATTCCTTTTTCTTATTGAGTATTAGAAATTATTTTGTTTTGACTTGTATTAGGCAAGCGTGGATGAAAATGGGTGCCTTGCCTCCAGAGGAAGCAATGCAGAAGTACATTGATGTTGTAACAGATATATACCCTTCCTGGGCAGCTGGTTTGGTATACTGTGAATTTCTTTTTATCTATGATCCTGCTTCTTCCTAGATACTGTTTGGTGACTTCTAATATGAAATCTAGAAACCTAGAGCTGGGGAAGCTCATGCATCAAGTGGCAATTCTAAAGGACCAATGGGCCCAGTTTTTAGTACTTTCGTTTATGAGGAAGAAGCAGGGAATGAGTTGTAAGGTTCTTTATTGAATTTTAATTGTTCTTAACTTTTATATATACCTTCTGCCTGGGGAAATCTCGATCTAAAGGTGGCTTCATATACTAAATTTTTTTATTAATTTTCCGTGTCAACTTTGATTTGAGATTTTTGTGCTTCAGAATGCTAATATGTTATTATTTTTATTTAATCTCCCATTGTTTTAAAAGAAGTAAATATCATATGACTTATGAGTCTATGATGAAAGAATTTCATTCACTTTACAGGAAAATGGATGCTATTCATGGCTTTGCCAGAGAAGGAGAAGCACAAAATTTACTTCAGTGCATAGAAAGTGGTGTTTCAGTGAATGTTAAGGGTTTGTTTCTTGACTATCTATGCTTCCATTGTTTCTTGGTCGTCTCTCTGGTAGATCATCTTAGTCTGAGTAACTCTTTATGTCATTACTTCTTGATTGAGATTTGGGTATAAATTCATATTTTGACTCATTTCCCAAGTTTATTATCTTGAGTTTTTAAAGTAAGCAAAGTGTTTGTCAAATATTATAGGATTTATTAACTTTATCGCTGTCAAAAAGAAACGTAGACAGGCTCTATCAGAATCTTTGGTAAACCATTCTTACAATAGTGGTCTTTATGTAATAGCTCTTAAGATTAAAGCAAATATTGTGTGAACAAGGCTTACAAGGTGTGAGGAAATATAGTAGGTTCTTAAACTTTCAGTTAGGCAAATAGCTTCTTAAACTCGGGGTCATCTGTAATTAAGTCTTTTTCGTTGTGCATGTCATTAAAGAAATTACACTCTTACAATGTTAAATTACACCCGTGTGACGTGAACTTCTCTTCTTAGGCAATTTATGTAGAGTAACAATTATCGATAGAACAATAGTTATTATTTTAGCAGTTTTCAGCAAGAAACAAGTTGGAAAATAATGGAAGTTTAATTAAAAGAGACTTTAGGTATTATAATTAGGTTAGTTTCTTATAAATAGTGGGACGGAGGGTGACTGAAGGAGAGTTGTTTCTATTTGGAAATCTCCTAACAAAGAAAGATTAAGGTCAAGGGGGTATTTGCTTAAAAATAAACTTTGAAGCTCTATTTGCTCTCTCTTAAGTTAAGAGATAACACGCACTTGACCATTTACTTTAATGGTTGGGCGTAATTATTATTTCTCTTTCGTTTTTAGGGTGCCAAAAATACCACGTCTTAGTGAAGGAAGGTCTAGTGCTGGAATAAAACTCTGACTTCCAGTTGTACCCACAAATTAACCAAAAAGTTATCAATTTTGTTTGTGTATTCACAATTCTTAAAAATTGTGAAACTGTAACATATCTCGACATAAACTCAAAAACTGATTTTATCTCAGTCCAATTTCAAAATTCAACCCAAATAAAATAAATAATATATTTATTTTTTAAAAATATGGAATCGGTCATGGACAAACATGAATTGCTCTTAAATTCACGGTTCTGGTTTTTATTGATCCCAAACCGGACCGTGCCAACAGTTAGTTTTTGTGTTTCTTAGTCATTGCTACCATCTAATGTCACTCATTGTTATGTCATTGAATTTGTTACAATCTTTTGAACTGTGGCAGGCACTTTGGAACAATTAGTGCATATATGACTTTTAAGACCTGACTGAATGAATTGCAGACAGTGAAGGTCGAACTCCGCTGCATTGGGCAGTGGATCGTGGACACTTGGGCATTGTAGAGCTGCTTATTGGAAAAAATGCTGATGTGAACCCCATGGTAGCTCTATGATTCTTGTTTAAGTATAGTGAACAACTCATACTTTCTGTTTTCGAGGAAAAACAAATTTGTGGATCTTAATTCAAGATTTATTCAAAATCTGTGAATGTCGTCATTTAAATTTCGGTGAATCGAATGCTACGGCTTGCCTGTTTTCCATGCTATACATGTCATTTATTTACGTCGTTGAACTTGGTATAGGACGATGAAGGGCAAACTCCACTGCATTATGCTGCTGTGTGTGAGAGAAAAGAGATCGCGGAATATTTAGTGAAGCAAAATGCAGACACAAATGCAAAAGACGACGATGGAAACACGCCTGGCGATTTTTGTGGGTCGAGCTGGCCTTGGATTCACCCCGCTGGGAACAAGGTGGACTGAGGTCAGCTTTGCTTGATGTTATAGTGAAATAATTCTTTGAAGAATTTCATTTTGATGTGTATAAATAGAAAGCTATAGAACCCTCCCCTCGTTTTAACACCATTTATCATCATCATCTGCACATATGTTGTGTATTGGTGTAGAGCTTTGTGCAACTCTTGGCTCACCCTCATTCACTCTTGAAACTAATGTGAGAAATCATTGTTTTTCCATGGCCTTCTCGTTTTTTTCTGTTTTGCTCTTGATTTGTGTAATTGTGAAGTTGGGCTATTGATTGTTGTGCCGTTTGTGCGTATTTTTATATAATCTTCTACGATCTGGAATGGAATCGGTTTGATTGTGAAAGACCATATGTGCCAAACAATATGAGCATTGATTCTTTTTAAGGTCATATTTAGATTATACTTTATTTGGTCGAAGGGCTTCGCAAGTGGTATAAGAGTCAGTCCTCCTTGTGGCTGATGAGCATGTTGTACCTCTTATGGAGCGAATATTGGGATGGGGTCGGAAGGTGTCAAATCTCACATCGTTCCCCAGTAAAAAATGTATAGTCTATGTTCCCTTAGTACCATAATAGGCTTTGTGCATAGTCATAAAACAAAGCTATGTAGACTCTTGTGAATGTTCCAAGAGGGTCCACATATATTGTGGTATTATGTCTAGAGTGTTCGATTTCAATCCAAACCAGAACGGGGAAGGATGAGAGAGATCTTCTAACTCTGCTTTTCAGATCACTCCGTATTCAGGACTAAAGAGATCTTCCCAAAAAATTGAAGTTCAAGAAACGTTTGTTGACTCTACGGCCAAAATTCAAGTAACATATTCAAATTTAATGACACTCAGTTATGTGTATTTATCCATACTGTTCTGGGTAGACACGGATGAGTCTGACCTGATTTTTTCTTGAAATAAAATCAGAATCAGAACTTTCGTAAATTTTATTTATATTTAAAAAAAATTAAAATATAACAATAAATTTTATTTTTTATTATATTTGAGTTGAATTTTAAGTAATTGAACGAACTTATAACTAATTTTAGGATTTATATCGAATTTTATTAAGATTTGAGTTGAGTTTTACTTGATTTTTGATTTTTTTTATTCACAGTCTTGGTTCTAGTGTCATATTTTTTTATCTTAAAAATTGACACTGGCTCATAAATTATAGTTTTTTAAAAATTAAAATCAAAATTAGTATAAACTGATAATTTTATTTTAATTTTGCCTCTAGACTACTTCGTTCGTTTTGATAATGGAAGCTGTTTTCCAAACTTGTCTGCCACGTGGCTCTCCCTCTCTTTTGGAATCAAGAGCTGCATATCTGTCTCTGCAGCTACAAAGCCGAGCCATGTATAAGATGCAGATTGCAGGGGGTTGACCGAGTCTATCCATATAGCTCATCCTACGTGGCATCGTCCAATCATAGTCTGCCACGAGTTCCCTCCGAGAAAACCAGATCTTTAATGGGTCAAAGAAAAGTTTATTTTCTTGTTGGGCCATAGAAGATTAGGCCCAAATGAGATTTTATCTTGTGAATTTTAAATGAATAAAAACTGAACCCCCTGCCTTTCATTGGGATCAACGGTTCAATTATGAATCTCTCTCTCTCGGGAATTTAGGTCTGTTTGCCACACGGCTGCCTCCTAGCCGGAGAAACGCCGGGAAGACATCCCATCCTTTGCACGTTGCTGCGTCTTGAGAAGTTTTTGTATTTGAATCTCTCTCTCTCTCTCTCTCTTTTCGGAGGAGATTAGTGGGAAACCCTACCCGTAACTCTTAAGAAGTTTGTGTTTGTGATGTTCCAAAAGTCTCTGTGCCTACGTGCGCAGTTTCTGTTAGAAGTAAGGTGGGTATTAGAGACGGGAATGGAAGAATTTCCGCGCCGGGAATTCTTTAGAAATCTTTTCACTTCTCTCTCCCTCCCTTCTTCTTTTTGTTATTTAAGTATTGTATGGCTGAGGTGTGGTTTTGCTGTAATTTAGTTATTAGAAATTTTCGGCAACTAGATTTGGGTATTTAGCTTGCAGGAATCGTGACGAAACTGCTTTGCACCATGACGGTTTGCTCCGATCACGACTGTTTAATTTTGAATGTTGATTGATTTGGGAATTTTCATTGAATGCTCATAATTTCTGTTTTAAAAACTAAAAATGCTGTGCAGGCATCGACTGAGTTCCCCTAATCCGGATTACGACAAGGAAAACTTGGCCGTGAATATTGGCCAAATATAAAGGGTTATTTATCTTATTCTTACAAAGCTTATTTCTTTTGATGGTTTTTATCTGTGGTTTGCTTTATTTTAATTATTGAGTTTTGAACTGCATAGTATCATTCTGTGATAGTTAGACATTTGAATTAGAATTCACGAACTAAGTGATGAACTCGTGACTTCATTACATTCCTCACCATTATTTGCTTCTTCAGTGACTTGTTCATCTTAATCTTCACTTGGTATCTGCATATCTAGTGTAAAAATTGAATAGTTTTAATTTTATTTTTTTTTCAAAATCTTTTAAGGTTCAAATCAAGATAGAATTTATAATTATGACATGCTGGATTTTTGCTGCACCTACCATGACAAAATTTGTCTATGTTCTTGAAATCAACCAAAAAAAATAACAAAAAAGTAAAGATATGAGACTAATCGCGTGATTGGATGTTGAAACACGTTTCAAGCAATTTAAGCATTAGTTTGATTTCATTAATGGAATATTATATCATACTAATGGTGCTTTGTGGTGCTACCGTGATGCACGAGCATGTGTCTCTGTGCAGACGATGAGGTTGGACATAGTGTTGATTATTTGATTGATTTTTAGCTTAATTATTGTCTTCGACTTTTTTTTTGTTCACATATTTAGATATTTGTTTTGCTTTTCTTTTCTGGATACCTTATTTGTTTGTCTCGATGGATGTTTAACTATGATCGTGCTTAACTATTTCGTTGTATTTTGATCATATCTTATGACTAAGTATACATACAAAGATATGACTCTTGTGTATATCAATTACTTTATCTTGATTTTTATTTTGCTAATGAAAAATAGGCCCGACAAATTTAAATGTTCTTTGATGAAATGTTTGAAAAAAGAAAAAAATTAATTTTGAAACTTGTTGAATTCTATAAATTAACTTGGTTTGGCATATACATCTACTTCACTTAGTTTATAGCAATCATTAGTGATAAGATTGTAGAGATTAGATTTTTGAGAAACATAAAATTTATGGTTATAGAAGATTGAAAATAGAGTCAAAGATCCTAAGTATGAACTCTATGTTCAATTACGGATTTAAGATTAGTCATTATTATAGAAAGTATTGAGATTGGATTGAAGAATATAATGATTAGATGGTTGAGAAATATTAAATTTGAAGTTATAGGTGATCAAGATAAAGTAAAAAATTTTAGGTATGAACTCTGTTTGATAATAGAATTTAGAATCATCATTTTTTTGGGGAAGTACATAGATTAGATCAAAGAATATAATGATTAGATTGTCAAAAAATATTAAATTTGAGAATCTAGGTGAAATTTGAGAATCTTTAGTACGAATTATATGTTTGATAATAAGATTTAGAATCATCATTATTTGATGGAGTATAGATAGTAGGCCAAAGAATATGGAGATCAGATTGTCGAGAAATATATTAAATTTGATGTCATAGGCAATCAAAGTAAAGTTGAGAATCAAACTCTTTGTTTTGATGATAGAGTTATCATAATTTTAGAAAACAAATTTAAAATTAGAGTGGTGTTAGAGATTTTAAATGAATATTTTGATAGTTATGAAAAGGAAGTTGAAGGTTAAAACAATGAAGTTGGATTTTAAAAATGGATAAATTTGGAGAAAATCGAAGATTATCATATTCTTAGAAATAAAATGCACTTTATATTAGGGTATTTGATATAGTAATTGGATTAGTTTATCGTTAGAGAAATTAAAGTAGGATTTTTAAGTTTGAAGGTATAGTTTATGCAAACAAACCGAGGTTTATGCCAAACCAAGTTAATTTAAATGATCTAACAAGTTTTGAAGTTAATTTTTTTTTAATTTTCAAAAACTTCATCAAAATATCGTTTAAATTTTCAGGCCCTTTTTCATAATGCAGATAAAGAGAGAGAATAGTAGTATGTGTACACAAAAAAAAGAGTAACTTCTTTGTATCATCATTCTAAACAGAAGATATGATCGAAATATAACTAAAAATAGTTTGCAAAAAGTGAACATCCATCGAAACAAAAAATAGATATTCAGAAATTGAAAAAAAAAACAAAATATCTAAATTTGTGTGGCAAAAATAAAAACGGAAGACAATAATTAAACTACGAATTAATCTAATAATTCACACGATGCCTAATTTTGTTGTGGGCTAGGACACTATGCTTGGACGTGCATACGGATGTCACCATAAAAGTATCATTTGTTTGATATAGTCATCTATTAATGCTGTCAAAACAATGTCATAATTGTTCGTGTCTCGACATCTAAACATAATTATGCCAAAATGATTGTAATTTTCTACTAATTCTAGTTGTAGAGAATATGAGTGTTGATTGTTATCGATTTGATGTAGCTTTTATTATGGCTAGGAAGAAGATAGTTCATCAACGAAGAAAGGCGCGTTCATCGGTTAGAAGATTATCATTGCTGATTATTTGCGGAAAAGGTCATTTTTTCAATTTATCAAAAACCCATGTTGTATTTTTTTTTAATATTTTACATGTAACTTTTTAGATTATTTGGGTATTTATTTTCTTATTTGCAGTGATAATCTATTGTTTCGGCTTAATTATAATGATGGGGATTGATATTTTGTTCGTCGATATCTTAATTTAAAATTGAAAAACTATTGTGCGATGGTGTAATTACTCGTCGCATAAATGCTTTTTTTTTTACATGTAATTATTATTTTCTTTTATTTGATTGGAAAAAGAAATTAATTCAACAATCTTGTATGTTTCATGGACTAATCACATTAGTTTTGAAGGGCTACAATTATTTAAAATTAGTAAATTTAAACTAAAAAAGGAAAATAAAATAAAAATATATAGTTTTATTATTCTTGAGTCGATTTTCAATAAGTAAGCCACGTTTAATCCAATCATAGTCTGCCACGAGTTGAATCCAAAAAATGCCGTTTTGCGACGTTGGAAAGAGTGACGAAAGACCCATCAAAGCAGCGAAGATTGACGGCGACGGAAATGGGATTTTTTTACCGGACGTACGGCGGCGGTCCGACGAAGGTCCTTCTCGTCATAGGTCTCTTGATTCTCTGATTTTCAGTTGATTTTGAATCTAGGTTTCCCCTTTTCCATAGTTAGATTCCATTTCTGATCAGCTGTCACGTTGAATCTTTTTTGGAAATCAACTTCCAGGATTGGCGGGGACGCACGAGTCATGGGGTCCGCAGATCAAGGGCTTGACCGGAACCAAAAAACCAAATGAAGACGATGAAACCACGCTCCTTCGTCTGCACACCGGCGGCGATGGCGGAGGAGTTGATAACGCTTCTCCCGGCGGTATTCACGGCTGTGCATTTGATAACAGGGGCATGGGTCAGAGCTTCGTGCCCACCAGAAAATCTGAATACACGTGAGTTCATAATTATTAACAGCATTACAAAGACAGAGAGATTAAACTTCAATTTTCCCTTACAAGGTAGGTAGTTGATGTTTTTGTTTGTTTATTGACCACAGAACTACTATCATGGCAAAGGATGCCATTGCCTTATTAGATCATCGGGGATGGGAAAAAGCTCATGTTTTTGGGCATTCCATGGGTGGGTCATTTTTTCCCTAAAAGAGACAGCTTTTTCCGCTGCTTGAAGCTTGCATTCACTGTTTTCAATGTTTACTCTAAATTCGAGGATGCCCACGAATTTTTTTGCATAAAAGGATTCTTGTTTGTTGAGAGTAGGCATATGACTCTCTGAGTTTGGTAACCAAATTATTTTGGTATATGTTTCAATCAATAAATATGAGTTTTGAGTCACGAAACTTGTAGATGGGTTTTGATCTCCACACCTAAACTTGTGGTCGTGGTTTCTTTTCCACACCTAAAATCTGTTTCAGTATTGAAATCTTTATTTGTTTTGTTATTCTATTTCTAAAGGCAAAAACTCCTGAACAAAGAGCTGCTGTTGACTTGGATACACATTATTCAAGGGTAAAAGATTTCAAGTGTCTTCAATTATTTGGATGGATGATGAATGAACGACAATAAATAAGAATCATTAAAGAGTAATTAAACTTCAAATATTCTTCAAGATTAACAGTCTTTTTGTTGTTTATGGGAGAAAGAGTAGATTGATGATTACTTATCTTGAGGAGTGAAGTAATATCCAGGAGGGGGAATGGAAGAAATGTACGTTGATTTTGATAATTATTTTGGAAATTTTTATGGAAAAATGCTAATTTCACTTTCTTAACATATCATGTCCAGATGTGATTATTCTAGTTCAAATGCATTTAATATAATACAATTATAATAATAATTTATACTATTAACTGCACCAATCGAAATATGACATATCAATGTGTAAAATAGAAGGTATACTAAAAATGTAAGCTTATAATCATCTTTTTTATGCACTTTAGATTAGGATAATTTTTGGGTTCATGGATTTTTCGGGCTCGAGATTAGTTTACTCAGGGTTAGACTCATGGTTGGTATTTTCGGGTTCACTATGCGATAATTCACTAGGCATAATCGATACAGATTGTTGGTTTCTACTAAATGGTGTAGGCAAATAGAAATGTGATTTATCAATGAGCTCAAACCAAAAGCAACCTTTCTGCAGCAATATGTGAAAGGCATATCGGCAACTGGAATGCAATAAAACTATGGTTTCGAGGCAGCGCATGCTGGACCATATCATTGGCAATATGTAAGGTCAGTTAAGCGCGATTACTCCTGCACTCGAGTCTATGTTAAGTCTCCTTTATGCTTTATTAATCGAAAAAGATTACTCAGGGTTTGCTTTCTTCAGGCTCTCGATTTAACCGAAATGCTGAAGAAGGAAGAGGAGATGCTCTTTGCCATCAAAGACAAACACATGAAGGTATTTATTTATTTGGAGCTTTTGTTTGACTTTACGGTTTTATAAAAGAAATTCAACCCGACCCGACCATCTAAAAAACATAATATTATCCTAACAGACCAGACCCAAAAGCTGTGGGTTGGTGAGACGAAGATATAATATGCCTTCTTGCTCTGTATTTCAGGAAGGGGACAAGGATTTCTCACCAAGAAGGCGGAAGCTTGGCATCGCAGTGCGGCGGCTAGAGCACAATACGCGATGCCTGCTCAGCCGATAACTTGTGCTACATTTGCACAGGATGTTCTAGAAGGGAGGGCGAGCGTTTCGCAGGGACATGAGCACAAACAACACCAGCCCCTCATATTCGGACCGGCAAGTCTGGTGGGTGGGCCCCTCACAAGTGAGAGAGAGAGGGTGGCCCCCCGAGTTTTCCAACCGGGATTCAGGTAATAATCTTTGCATGCCGGGCCGGCAAATGTCCGATGGTTCGGTGTTTTTCTGAGCATGGAATCTCAGGCTGCCAACCATGAGTATTGAGGAGGCAGGGATGAGGGAAATGGAGATAACGAACAAATGGCAGGAGAGGATTGATTTATTTATGATTTTTCAGTCGAGGGTATAATGGTCTTTTGCTCTTCACGAGGTCATTTTTCAGTATTAGAGAAGCCGGGGCTCAGTCGACGGGTCCCATCTCATCGCCTCCCTTATCGATTGCCGCCCCGGTCTCTTCCGTTTCGTCGGAAAGGTAAGCGAAAGGATTTCTCCTTTCAATTTCTGCTATTTATGCTGCTCTAAGTTCTGAATAGACTAAATTCATTTGGATTCTGCTATTTTTGCTCTCTGCTTGCAACAATATGATTCCCTTGTTTCAATCTCGTAATCGAGGAGTTTCACTATCATGGGTTATATTACTATCTTCGATCTTCCACCACTCGGGGTTCCATCTTCCTAATTTTACGTTCCTTAATATAATGAATGCATATATTGCAGAACCTTCTGCTTCTATAATGTCTGGATCTGAAATATGAAGTGTTTTCATCATTTTCCAGTCTTGTATTTAGTCAAGTCACTGATATTTGGCCCTGGTGCGTGTTTCTGAAGAACGAAGAAGGTTCCAGTGCTCTATTAGACTCTCAATTTCAAACCACCATTTCATGGACACCCCAACAATAAGATTTTATCAAATGTAATGTGCTCTATTAGACTGAAAACAATAAGATTTTTCTGGACATAATGATCATCATCATTTTGACATTAAAAAAGAAGTTTGTAATGATAGTCAGCGTTTGGATCTAGCAATACTGTTAGGGATGATTCAAGTACAACCAAATGCATGATTGCTTTTAAACTTATTTTACATCAAATTTCTGATCCTTACCTGGTGGATAGGATTCTCATTGATGAATAGGAATTGTCGAATGTCTTAGCTGCTTATATTTGTGTATCGTTCATTTTGCTCATAAGGTTTCAAGCACATAAGAACGTTCGGAGTGTATTATGTCAGAAAAGTTAAATATATTCAAGTTCCCCTTTTCTTGCTAAATTTATGATTATTGTTTTGCATGAGTTAGTTCTATCTATCTGTTGGAGAGTTTCTACTCTTGTATTCTCATCATGTTATAAGTTTCAACTTGGCTCGGATATATCAAATTTCTTATTTGGTTGCTAGGATATCCAAGAAACTCGAGGATGGCTGACAAAGCAGCAAAATCAGTCACAAAAGTAATAGGGGAATACCAATTCCCATGGAGAGAAAAATTAGCAAAATACAGGAACCAACTATCAAAGGGTGTGTGGGGCTACTGGGAGCTAGGAGCGTGGAAGCCACTCGCTATAAGTGCTCGACATCGTGCAAGAATCCGAAAAGAAGTGCTCATCGCAGGAGAAGATTGGCCATACGATCCTGAGAAGAAAGAGATGAGAAGCAAAAGGAAAGGCCACAAATGCGATAGAATAGCTGCAGAAAAGCGAGAAAACACCGCCAGATTAATGGAGAAGATGCCTCAGATGCTGCTCGATTACAAGAAGCGCAGGTGGGAGAAAAAGATGAAGGAAGAAGAGAAGAATAAGCAATAAATCGAGGTTTGGATCTATGTTTCCTTTGAATGATGCATCTTTTTAGAAAAAGTAAAAACTTGATTCCATTTGTGAAAAAACATGCCCATGTTGTGGTTATGGATCTTCCATTAAACTATTGGGTGAGTTCTTGTTAATTGAATTTGGCTATTTGTGACAACTGGCTTAGACTACATGCTCCCAATTGACTTGGCAATTTGCTTCCATACTTCTAAGGTTTCAATGTGTTTTCTAAGCTTTTGAAATGTCAGCGAAAGCTGGTCTGAAAAATGGGTGGCCCGGCCAAGTCTCGACCTTGGTATAAGATCGGTTTGGAATGCCGATGTTGGACGGGATAGTGCTTGCAATATTGAGACTTAAAACTAACTCACACACTCACAATCCAATTAAAAAACAAAACTTTTTGTGCTCCTTAAATTGTGGTAGATGTCTCAAACTTGTTGTAAAAAAAGGTGTAGCCTACTATGATTCTGTAACATGAATACAGCAATTTGTTTGGTGGATTTGGGGGAGGAAATAGTGCTGGGCTTACGAAAGGTGTCGCTTTTTTCAATTTTCTCTCTTTTGCAGAAAAAAGAAAAAAGAAAAATAAAGGGAAAATGTAATGGTCGTTAGATTTGCATCCTTTCTCTCTCCTCCGCCATTGTCACACCAGGAAAAAACCTCTCTTTTCCAGGGAGGGGATGCCTTTTGGTTGCTCCCCTCGAGTTCAATCAACTGCTCTCCTTTCCCATCCCCAACTGATTTCTTCATCGTCCCTTCCTCCTTTCCTTTTTTTCGTCGATTTAGGGATGTTTCAGATGAAAATTGGGGAAATTTCTTGAGATCTGGCGTTCCTTTTAGTTTTTCGACTGGGGGGTATCTCGTCAATTTTGTTTTTCTGGGTTTTTTTTTTTATTTCGCTCCATGATGGATTTGGAAAGCATCGAGTGCGTTTCATCTTCCGATGGTTTCGATGAAGATGAAATCCATCAACACCGTACCCTTCACTCGCATCCGCATCCTCTTCTTCATCCTGACATTTCAGCGGCGAAGCCACGAAATGGCGCCAACAGCGGCGGAATTACGGGCTCCGCCGCCGTCGCTCCGGCCACCAGCGTCCACGAGTTGCTTGAGTGCCCTGTCTGTACTAATTCTATGTACCCACCAATCCATCAGGTCCAAACTCTTCTCGTTTCTTTAATTTTTTTTTCCAGATTTACTTAATTAGTTTTCATGATTCACAGATTCGATTCGCGACATAAACATTTGAAGGCTCATGTGATTGATTTATTGTGTTTGTTGCTTATCTTTCTGGATGTAGATTTATACTTTTACTGATTTCTCTGTCATTTTTTGATGATTAATCTCTTTTTTCTTCAATGTTTCTCCTTTAATTGCTTCAACTTCAGTTATGATTTATCCCAAAAAATGTTCCAAAAAATCATTCCAATCTGATCCATACTTAACCAAAAGACAGAAAGAATGAGCATTTCACAATCTATTTCAGCTAAAACGATTTCACTTCTTTTGCAGTGTCATAATGGGCATACCTTGTGCTCCACCTGCAAAACTAGGGTTCACAATCGATGCCCAACATGTCGACAAGAGCTTGGAGACATTAGGTGTCTAGCTCTCGAAAAAGTGGCCGAGTCTCTCGAGCTTCCTTGCAAGTACTACTCTTTAGGATGCCCTGAAATCTTCCCCTACTACAGCAAACTCAAGCATGAGTCTATGTGCAACTTCAGACCGTATACTTGTCCTTATGCTGGATCGGAGTGCTTGGTCGTGGGCGATATTCCGTTCTTAGTTGCTCATCTAAGGGACGATCACAAAGTCGACATGCACACCGGCTGTACTTTTAATCATCGATATGTAAAATCCAATCCTCGAGAAGTTGAGAATGCCACTTGGATGCTTACGGTGAGTGCGATCACTCAATTATATTGATTTTGGTTGGAAATTTAGGGTACCATAAGCTATGCATATGAATGATTTTCTGAAAGGTAAGTCTACGCTTATTCTTTATTGTACCTTCTTAAAATACATGCTGACGTGTGATATAACGATTAGTACAATTGAAGAGCAATTAATGTACATTTATTGTACAAATCATTATTTGGCATACTAGTGTATGTTCTAAAAAGGTTCATTGAGAAAGTACAATAGATGGGCAGTTGGTCGTATCTTTTATGGAACTTTGATGACGTGCCAAATAACGATTGGTACAATTGAATAACAATTAATGTAAATTTAGCATACCAATCACTATTTGACATATAAACATACCTTATAAGAAGGTAAAATATGAGAGTAAACTTAACACTATTATCTTATGAAATATGTCTTATCGATATAGTGGTTCATCATCTTTTACTAGAAGTTCCATACTTGATACGATGTCTACCTCCTCTGTGTTCTCGACCGCTCGTCTTTATCTCTGTACAATTGTCCTAGTTTTTCAAGTTTGTGTTCATGGATCTGCTGTAGAACATCGTATTGTCTGTATGTTCGAGAAAAGACATATCTTTATCTGAGGATGGTCAAAATAACTCCCTTTTTTTGATAATTTCAGGTCTTCCATTGTTTTGGTCAATATTTTTGTCTCCATTTTGAGGCCTTCCAGCTCGGAATGGCTCCGGTTTACATGGCATTTCTGCGATTCATGGGGGACGAGAGCGAGGCTCAGAACTATAGCTATAGCCTGGAGGTGGGAGGGAGCAGTAGAAAGCTAATATGGGAAGGAACTCCCCGGAGCGTGAGAGACAGTCACCGGAAAGTTAGAGACAGCCATGACGGCCTCATAATTCAGAGAAACATGGCACTTTTTTTCTCCGGCGGAGACAAGAAGGAGCTGAAACTGAGAGTTACTGGAAGAATTTGGAAAGAACAGCAAAACCCTGATGCTGGAGTTTGCATACCAAACCTTTGCAGTTGAGTCTTTGGTTCTTTGTGTATCTGTTCTTGTTTTTTGCTTGTTTTTTTTTTCATTTTATTTTGTCTTGGGGGTGTTTGTGGAGGCTTTGCAAATTTATGATATTGAATTATTTCTATTTAGTTTGGTGTGGTTGGGTTTGGTTCGGTTCGGTTCTCATAATACAAAGACTCACGTCGGAAATGATTGGATTCCAATTCGGTTCAATTTCGAGCCAAATTAGTTTTGCCAATTTATGAGCTTCGAAATTAGATTAGCTGTCGCTATCTATTGTATTTTTCATTTAATTATGTTAGGATTATCTTTTTATTATAATTGTTGAAGGGTTAAATATCAATTAATTTAATTAAAATATAATTTATGTATTATAAGAGTTAATCTAGATTTATCCTTCTTATTAGGAACGTCATGAACTGGTCTTGCCTAATTTTATTCTGAAATAGAATCGAAATCAGAACTCACAGTTTTAGATTTTTAGAACCGGCACCGGAACCAACGGTTCCAGTTCCGTTCCAATTTTATTTTATATTTAAAAAAATAAAATATAACAATAAATTTTTTTTTATATTTGGGTCGGATTTTAAATAATTGAGTGAGTTTATAACTAATTTTAAGATTTATATTAGATTTTATTAGGTTTTTGGTCAAGTTTTACTCGATTTTAGAACTTTTTTTACTCACGGTTATATTTCTGATTTCACGGTTTTTTACTTCTAAAAATCAGCACTAGTTCATAAATCACGATTTTTAAAAATTGAAGTCAAAACTAGATTGAAATCGACGGTTTCGGTCTGGTTTACAGTTGCGATACGATTTTGCCCATCCCTACTCCTTATCTTTTTGTTATACCTTCTTGTCATATCTCGTTACGTATAACTACGTAATTATTTATTCATTAAATGCATTTGAATTGACTTAACACGACGACACGTCAAAGAATATAACAAAATGGTAAATTTAAACTTGATCGTGTTATAATATAAATAATTATTTATTGTATTAATAGTTAATTGACAGCTTAACATGGTCAATAAAAAAATACCATGATAAGGTAATCTTGGACTTACACTTTCTCATAAAATAAGATTAAACGAATTAATGAGAAATATTGTCTTTAAGAATAGATTAGATCAAGGATCCAATTGGATTGCCGTGCGGGTCGAATATGCTGACCGGGTTTGGGTCTTGGGTTTGGGCCTTGGCGGGAAATAGGCGGTATAAACTAGAAAGTATGATGATCATACTTTTCATAGATTCTACGACACGGTAAGCGTTGAGAGAAGAAGAGAGTAGAACTCCGAGGAGAGAAACCTTGCAGAATCGCAGGGAATAATGGCTGGAGGGAGAGAAAACGGGAGCAGTACGGACTCTAGTGGACAAATATACGCGAAACTGGATGATCTGAATCAAAACGTAGACTACAGCCAATCGCTTTCTGATTTGCTCCCAACGAACGAAGCGGATAACGAAACTTTCAGATTCAGATTCGCCTTTGATTTGGATTTGGAGGAGATTTCCGATGAACGAGCAACAAGAGTAATCAACGAGGAAGGGAGTGACGAGATTGAAATCGGAGAAGAATCGGAAACTAGGTCTGAAACTCTGGTTCGAGAAGAAAATATAAGAGGAAGGGAAACAATTGGAGCGGCAGGAGCCGGAGCTTCGCCTGAGCGAGTTTTACCGGAAAGATACAGAGCGCACATCGAGCAGTGAGGAGGATAGGTATGTCGACACTACAGTCTAGCGCTGTCTGGCGCTTGTTCTAGTTCCAATCCGTTGGAGAGAGTTCTCGGATCCATGAATGATAGGTATGTCGACACTACAGTCTGATACTCTTCGAACACTAGTTCTTCTACTTTTGAATAAAGAGAAATCCAAAACCCTAGAAATTGATCCCTGTTTTCAAAGGAGATGCCACTTGGCTCTATCTTTTCCCAAATGGTATGCGTTTAAGGTGAATAAATCGTACTCGGTAGAACAATTTGTTGGGAGAATCTTAACTACGTTCTCATCTCGTGATTTTCTTTTCTCGGCATTTCTAGAGGAACGATTCTTGATAGAGTGATTAGGTTGATTTCTGCTTAGTTCGTTCTAGCGAAACTTGTTTTTAATCAGAAATTGTTCGATCTAGGTTGAGTTGTTTCTAATCAGAAATTGCATCACGACAAAACATGAACTCTTCTAACAACTAAGACTTAATCGTTAGTGCTCATGAATTCCAACATTATTTGCTCGAAAAAGTTGATATACTTGTTCTTCGCCTAGAACTCCAGCATTGCAGACTACAGCGACTCGATTTCTGATACGGCCGTCAATAATGAACGATTATCGACGGAGGAACTTCTTGTTCATCAGTTTTCGAAATTGGAAGAAATTCTGGATGTTGCGAAGGACGACGAGGCAAGGATTTGTCATTTCCAAGATGAGTAAGAATTGGCGGGAAATGAAGCTTCAGGAGAAATCAAGAAGGACGGGCGTTCCAAGATCGAAATCGAAATTAGGTCTGGAACTGGAAATACAGTTCAAGAAAAAGAGAAAAGAGGAATGGACTTGGCCGTTTCTGTTAACAAAGGCAAAGAAGTAGCAGAATCAGAATGAAAGATTTGCCGCCAAGATACAGAACGCACGTCGAGATGGCGGGAGAATGGTCTGGAAATCAATCACCTGGTGCAGATATGGTCCTTTTGCGTCGCCGGAGAGCTCCGGCTGGCGCTCGTAGTGCTAGGCAAGTCCTTCGGAAATTGGAGGGAGAATTCCCAGATCCATGGATGAATCACTTGAACAAGGAGAAATCCAAAACTTTGATCTCTGATTTCAAATCAAATAACCTCTGGCTTTCTGTTTTCCCAAGCTGCTTCTTACTTTCAGAGCAGCTGATCGTATCATCGCCGACCATTAGTTTTCTCTTTGAACAACAAAACTCAGGGTTTATTAACCCTAAAGGTAAGTATTAAAAATTTATTCTTTTTAGTGAGAGAGGGAGAGAGTTAATTTTGGGCTGTTTTTAGAGACGCCCGACGGAAAGTGTGAGTTAGAAAAATTAGATTGTTACGAAATTAGTTGTGATTTCTTCTCCGGCCATCGAGTCTCTCCGGCCTCTACAATGTGGCGCTTCACTCAAGCCCTATTTCAGCCGGACGACGATGAAGAAAACAGCTTCTTGGAAGAGGATTCCGATAACCTATGCTCTCTCTCTCCTACCCACGTAAGCTCTTCTTCCTCATTTGCTCCTATTATTCAAATCATCTTTGACTTTTGCATATCCCCTTTTGCTTCTTTCTGATTTGGGTTTTATTCCTGTGCAGCGATTGTACGGTTTTGGTGTTTCTGTTCTTGCTGGTGCGGTTTGCATGTTCTTGGTATGACCTTGTTCGAATTGCTCTTCATTTCCTCCAATAAAACTTCGATTATGCAATTTCATTTTTGGATCTTCATTTCTTGCTCCTGGTTTTCATAATTTTGATATTTGGCCTAGAATTGGTAGATTAATCCCTTAAGAATGGGTAGATTGGAATGTCGAGAGCACAAAACTTCATTTTATCATCTACATTATTCAATTTTAGCCTGTAATCATTCAATGGTAAACCTTGCTTCAGAAAAATGGAGATTTCATCATTATGCAAGAAGGAAAAAGAGGGTTTCCCCTCTATTTTTTATTTTATGTATTCGCCTACAATTTGTTGCTCTCCTCCAAATGGAATGTTCGGATAGTATGACTTTTAAGGGATTTGCAGTACCTTTATCCACCTTCTGTTTGTTTTGCAGTCACTGGTTGTCTTTGCAAGACCAATCAAATTTGCTGTACTATTCACCTTCGGTAACTTGTTAGCAGTTGGAAGGTAGGTAAACTGATTGATCATTTACATGAGCTAAGTATTACTTCCAAGCATTACTAATTCCATGTTTTAGTCTTGTTTGGAACATCTGAAATGCTATTTTCCATGTTTTCTTACCTTATTTTTGTAAAAAATTATGCCTTGCAACTCGAAAGTGATGAACAAAATGCTTGCTTTCGATTCTTGGCAGCACAGCCTTCCTCTTTGGACCGAGGCAGCAGATACGAATGATGTTTGATGCGGGCCGTATTTATGCAACGTGTATTTATCTTGGATGTGTTGTCGTGGCCTTCATTTTCGCTCTTTGGGTAAGATTTGATCCCCTGAGATTCAGATTTTCAAGTAAAATAAGTAAATACTATGGTTTATTCGCTTCCAGTTGCAACTTAGTTCTATTTCACTGCGGGCTCTTGGTGTGTATTTATTACGATGGAAGAATGCTTTCCCCTCATTACATTGTATTTTTTTCTTCTTTTTCAGTTGCACAGCAAGATCTTGACAATACTTGCAATAATCTGCGAGATTTTCGCTCTAATTTGGTAAGTTTAATTTTCAAGTTCATCGTCTAATCTACACAACTATTCAATGCAACATACACACGATTGAGTATCGGATTATAAAAGTGCTTTTTTCACGAGATGTATCAGGTACACTTTGAGTTATATCCCTTTTGCTCGGAGCATGGTTTCTGGATTGATGGCAAGGTTATTCAACACCGAGATGTAGATATCCTTTCGAGAGTCCCCTCGAATTTGCAGTTTCGAGTGGGCGTGAATGATATTATTCTGGGTTTACGGTTTTAGGCCTCGTGATTGATGAAAATAACAAAAGGGTATACTCCATTCGAGGCTTCTGATCGCTGATCTTTTTGCTTCGATTTTATTTGTTAACTTCTTGGTCACTGTTTCAATTACAAAATTCATGCATATCCCATCAGTATTCTTGCTCGCAAGAGCCATCTTTGAGCGCTCCTGCACTGCCATATTAGAATCGATATAGACGTGGAAAGGGATAGAGAGAGAAAGCTTTTACCAAAATGGAACTCCAACAGCAGAGATAGAGAGCGCTCCTACACTGCCATATGATTTGTTAATTTAGTTTTTTTCCTTGGAGACGACCGAAGAACAAGATGAACTGGGTTGATATGCAATTCAACGGATAGCAAACCCATCAGATGATATTTTTTTTTTTTTTTCTGTTTAATTTGGTTGATCAGAAGTAGGGAGAGTTGGATCAAAACAAAGTCCAATAAGTAAATTTGAACCTGCAGGAGTTGAGGTAGATCTTCTATTCACACAACCAGCAGACCTCTCTTCATCACCGATCATCGTTCATCGTTTTCTGATAATTATTTATAAATCGAGTAAGAATTTAAAAAGAAAAACAAAACAAAACAAAAATGAAGGGCAATAGCTGAATCTATCAGCAAATTGAACTAATATCCCAAGTGTATACTTTTACAACCTTGCTAGAGTTCATCGAGTTTCATAATCATTCATCGGGAAAACACGATACTTGTTTTTCATTTTAAAAACGACGCTGAGCTTAACCAAGTCGCATCTAAATGCTTAAAAACGATTATCATACAAGAGGAGGCGGCTGAATGATAAGTAGAGGAGATGCTATAAAATGGTACAAGTATATTACCAGTGCTTATCGTATAATCATTACCAACATGAGAAAAATGGGAGCTCATTGCAGGAAAAGAATACAAAGCAATAATAATAAGAATAATCTCACCTCTTCTTTTCACCTACTGTACACAGCTCCTGCCTCCAAGGTTGCACTAAATGAGCTATTTTAGAATCGAGATTCAGATCAGGACCAGATCGCCTTCCTCTTGTTCTTCTTGTAGCTCCGCCATCTGTCCTTCCCGATAAGGATGCAGTATGCGCTTTATTTCTTCCGAATTGAGCGTCTCGTACTCCAAAAGTGCGTTTGCCAACGCATGTAACGCCTTTTCATGCTGGAAAAATAATCATCAAACGATCATCGGATACTTGGGAATTACTTCTTAACTAAATCTCGTTTGTATCTAATTTTATACTTTCGTTAAATTAAAAAGCTATCTGGTAATAAGTTTGGGCAGACCACCTTTAATAAGGCCTTTACGCGATCATACGCTTCTCTTAGAAGTTTAACCACCTGTGCAGTAATTAGAAGTTAATTAAGATACCATAATGTTAAGATAGGTATGATATTCAAAGTAAGGATCAAAAATATACTTTGGCATCGATTCGTGATTGCATTTCTGAACTTGGTCGTTCTTTGATATGAACTGGTCCAATTGCATCGCTCATTCCACAGCTGGACACCTGAAAAGAAGATTAAGACCATCATCATAGGAATGAAACTCAAACTTTCCCATTTCTTTCCGACTAGCATAACTCTTCAGCCAGTTCGAGCAATTTTATTCCTTCAGAGTAAATAAAAATTAAGGAAACTGAAAGATTGAGTGTAGTTATGGTGAAGGATACAAAGAATTTGCTAATTACCATGTATTGGGCAAGTTCTGTGGCTGTGTTGAGATCACTACTTGCTCCAGTTGTGACATGATCTTGACCAAAGATGAGTTCCTCTGCAACTCTACCTCCCATACAAACATCGAGCCGAGCTAACAATTGCCTCTTGCTCACTGATGTCTCATCACTCGATGGGAGCTGGGTGACCATACCAAGAGCAGATCCACGTGGCACAATTGTGGCCTTGTGAATTGGATGGGCACCCTCAGTATTGAATGCAACAATTGCATGGCCACTCTCGTGATAGGCGGTAAGCTGAAATACGAGATAAATTGACTCCTTAGCAACTCAATAGGCAGTCTTTAAACCATTTAATCAGTGAAAACAAGGGTTATATCTTAACGAATATGATATCAAACTCTGTATATTTTAGGAAGCTCATCAATAAATTTATATTAAATTTATCTTCTCAATGAACTTGAGCTGTTTATCAATTTCAGGAGACAGCTTGTAAACTTCAGAAGCATCACAAAGCCTGAAAAAACATGCCTAGGGGTTCTACAGTACCCTTTATTCCAAATTGAGACCCAAACAAAACCTCAATTTTACAAGAAACGTTCAACCCATCCCAAGAGTAGGAAATAGGGCACCTTTTGAGAAAACGAGAACCTAAAAAACTTGTTAAACACTTGCGTGAATTGCAATGATTATTAATATAACTTTCCATCCATAATTGAGATTACTTGTTGCAGATAGCTGATAGGACTGTATTGTAATTAATATAGAGTAGTTAAATGTAGTTACTAGACGCTGAGGGTAGTTAAAGGAAATTAATAGAGCTAGAGAGTATTAAACAGTTCAGAAGTCATTAGAAAGATGGATCATTAGAAAAAGTGAAGTGTGTGTGGAGGCAGAAAGCCCTCGAAAACTCTCATGTTTGTACATTTTAGTGTTGAATAATCAAAAGGATCCTTCAGATCCTATCAATAGCATACCTTCTTTGATATCCTATCTTTTGCAAACTCCAACTGAGCAGCAGTTAACTTCTCTGCCCCTTCAACCGCAGCTTTAATGGCAGCAATATTCACCAGATTTGCAAGATCTGAAATGACAAAGTTGTGGTCATTGGTAGGACTTCTAAAGGTTTCTCAACAACTAAGTTTCTTTCAACTAATTTTAACTAAAACTATTAGAGTGAGAAGCTGAGAAATTTAGAAGTGAGAAGCTGAGAGACTTGCCAGCCCCATTGAATCCAGGGGTTCCTCTGGCGATGGATTTAACATCTACGTCATCAGCCATGGGTTTATCCTTCAGATACAGCTCCAATATCTCCTGACGGCCCTTAACATCTGGATTTGGAACAACAATCTAAGAGATGGCAACACTATCAGTTCTACTGTTTAAAAAGATGAACAACAGAGATCAATCCTGACATATTTATAGAAGAGTCTCATACTTGACAATATCAAAATGAATAGATTAATTTACAAAAAATAAAGAAAATTACTCCGTTTAAAAACACTAGATATAACTAACAAGTCATCCTCTGCAAATAGAAAAAGCTCATTGCAGAACTTTTCAGCTTAGATTCCATTAGATCATGTAAAGAAGCACTTTTCACAGCTACTGTTTCTAGAAAAGTAAAAAAGTCCTCACCCAAGATATCATCTATACAAAGAGAGAAATAACAACACAAATTATGGACCAATTTTATAGTACGAGCACCATTCTCTAAAATTTTATGCAACCTACTGATAGTAAAAAGCTCTGAAATTCACCTAAGAGTGCTGAATGAGTACAAACATCAAAGAGTATATTAACTTACATGACGGTCAAATCTACCAGGTCTTGTCAAGGCTGGATCAAGAATGTCAGGTAGGTTAGTGGCAGCCATCAATATGATTCCCTGCACCAAAATTATCAACCAACTGCATCACATTCAAAAGAAACAGTCAAAGAGTACTTACATAACGAAACTGAATGTACCTCATTTTGCTCAAACCCATCCATTTCAACAAGTAATTGATGTAATGTTTTCTTTGTGTCCCCTTCCCATTGTTTTCTAGTGGATCCGACAGCATCAATTTCATCAATAAAAATAATGCAAGGAGCCTGTGAATAACAAGAAATTGAGAATTTTGAGTCAAATTAGAATACAGCATCAATGATGAGAAATATACTATCGCAAAAAGTCTAACTCCCAAAAGGAAAAACCACTAATTTTAAGTGATAGAAAAATCCATTTCATCCTCCTTTTCTCATTTTTTAACACTCTTTTCTTTTCTTTGTTTTTTTTTTTCTATTCACCATTCTTTATGACCACCTCTTTCATTCTCTATTTATATCTCTCTTATTGCCTGATCATACATCATATGTGACTCTTGAACATGAATAAGAAAAGGTTACATAATAGTGCCAAAACAAATCAATATTATATCCCATTTCCTTTTTTTAAACAATCTGCGGTAAAAACCCAGAAAGAACAAACCTTTTTTTTGGCTGCTTGAAATAAGGATCTCACACGTCGAGCACCAACACCAACAAACCTGCCAATAAGTAAAGAGACTAAGAATATATTTTGAAAGAGAGGAATAAATACCACTAAAACTACAAGGATCTACAACAAAAATCTTTTTGATAACTCTTTATACATCAGTAAATAGAAGTGAATTGATGAACATAGATAGGCATAAAGAAGATGCTCAACTCAAAAACCTATACCCATCACAAGTACCCAAAAACCCTCCCCAGCAGAAAAACATGCTTTTAATAATTAATAATCAATTTACACTTAAACATTATTAATTCACACCAACTATCTCTATTTAACGAAGTGAATACAAAGTTAAACCAAAAATAAAAAATCTCTCATTCAACTCCAGCACTGAAAGAAAGAATGGTCTAAAGAGGAAAACAATTCAATAACGCAATCCTTAATCGCATTTCATAATTAATGATCTAATTCATTTCAAAGAGAAATGGAAAAATAGCTAAAAATATTTCATCAGAGCAAAAATAAAGCTAAAAGTGAAGTTAATATACAAAAGAAAGATTATGTCTAAATAATCACCTTCGATAACTCAGGAAATAATAAAAATTTAACATGCTATACAACAAAGAAGGCTTACATTTCTTCAAACTCTGATCCTGCTTTATAGAAGAAAGGTACCCCAGCTTCTCCAGCAATTGCCTTCAATGTCCCAATAATACAAAACCAAAAATTAATTGACGACCATAAAATGTGCATGAACATTTGACATAATAACATCCTCCAGGCTCCATGATAAAAAATATATATGTATTTATATACATACATACATACATACATATATATATATATAACTTAAAATTAAAGCCAGTGAAAATTCAGAATATTGAACAGCTTTTTTACCTTTGCAAGTAATGTTTTTCCAGTTCCAGGGGCACCTGTCAAAAGAATGCCCTGGAAATAAAATGAATTTCAGCCACACAGAATCAAGACTATCCATAAAGAACAATATACTATTCACTTCATGAAAAAAAATTTATCCAAAAATTGATTTTCTCAGGAAAAAGAAAAAAAATGAATCATAGGTGTGATATTTTTTTCTTTATCTCTTTTCCTCTCTTCAAAAAGTAAGTCATTATTCTCAAAGGCCGCCAATCATGCCAAAAATTGAATATTGTTGAAAAACAAGACATGCAATATTCTCTTCCTTTCTTTTATTTCTTCACTCAAATGATCATGTGTTATTAAAAAATACATTAATCTGTTTGTTGCCCCTCCATGATCCACAGACAATGCAAATATGTAATTCTTCCCAAAATTCGAAATTGAAAAGAAATCATTCCGGCAACCAGACCACTGCATGTAAAAAAAGTAATAAAGAACTAATCAGAGAAAAACCTTTGCCAACTTCCCACCAAGGCGAGTGAACTTGGTTGGGTTCTTCAGGAACTCCACTACTTCTTCCAGCTCTTGCTTTGCATCATCACAACCTTTGACATCCTTAAATGTCTTAACATTCTGAAAGACATATAGAGTAAATGAATGCGAGGAACAAATGATCCTACTAAAAGGATATTAAACATTGAACTGAAAGCTCAATAAAAGTTTTGATAAATTGGGGGCATCTCAGCAGTTCATGGTTTCATTTACTTCTTTCTACATCTCCAGTATACAGAAAATATTTGTCCAAACATATCTTTGCTGCTGATTACAATTACATGAAAATAATAGGATACCAACAGACGCTACCTTCTCTGGCATAATTTCTTTATTTAACTCTTTTGTGGAATAGGAAGACTTGAACCAACACCTGAAGCCCCTAGCCCTCCTACGCTCCCAATGTATTTTTGAAGAGCAGCTGCACCCATAAACCTGGAAAAGAAATACAGATTAAAATGTGCCATGGCTCGCAACAAACGGAAATACTAGGACAGAGGTGGAAGATACAATATTAAGCCAACAGCAACTGTGAACAGAATAGTTGAAATAACCTCTTGCATAAAACGTGATTTGTTTGATGCTTGACGATCAACCTAAAAAAAAAAAGAAAATGATTTATTTTGAACGAAAAGTCTCCAAAGAAGAAAAAAATATGCATAAATAGTAGTAGTTAATGCCTCCATTGCATTGGCCACATTCTATCTTGCAAGGACTTCGTCCTCACCATCACAACATGCAGTGGCTGTCTATCAGATATTCCAGGGTTCACAAAAGATTCTTCTGTGTTGCTTGAAGCACGCTGCTTCAATTCTTCTAACTGAAAAGGTCTCCATGATTAGAAATAATACAACAATCAACTAAAGGAAGACATTTCATCAGCAGATGAAGCCAGAGGGAAGGTTAAATTACTAGTGAAGGAAGAGTTGAAGGTTTTCCGGATGCTTCGTCTGGAAGATAATCTGAAATCGCATTGGTAACAACAAGAGCTCGAAGATACTCTGCAACTCCTTTACTTTCTACAACATGTTCCCTCTCTTCAAATCTCTTGATGACAGACTCAGGACTGGTGAAAACACACATGTTAGAAGAATGCTTAAAATTCAGCATCAAACCAGGATAGCTCAACTGAATAAAAGAGAAAATTCGGCAGGAGAGAAAGACTCCATCGCCGAAGGACTAAAAAACGATGTGGTTGGAATTGGTTACAGTATCCATTCACATTTGAAATTCAACAAGACACACGTGTACAACCAATTCGCTAAAGTATGTTCTTCCAAAAAAATATCTGTAGAAGACAAGATGTAGATTAACCTGTGCTTGTTTAGTTCGGCTAGTAGAGCATTCTGCTTTGCCGGGTCCTTAGGATTGGCATCGGCCTCCGCAATCAACCGCTCGAGCCGTTTCTCCTGCCGCCAAAAAGGCCACCAACTAAGCCAGTCCAAAGAAAAAATTGTCTCTAATCGCTCTCTGGCCGTTGCCCACAATCCCATCAGGAACACAACAACTGGAATATTAATCCTCTCTTTCTTCTTCTTCCCCACGTAAAGCCCACTCTTTCCTCCACTCGCGTCCTTTATCTTACTCGTCTGTCATTTTCTTCACCTTCATCTCTCATTTCCTTCCTCTCTATTTCACCAAATTCATTTTTCAACTCAACATCCAAACGCCCACCCACAGATTCATCAGTTTTCAAATCCTCTGCTCCAGAAACCTGCCCTGACCTCCAATCTCATTGTCTTTCAAACCAATATAATTACAAATAGAATCGGTATCGGAAGAAGAAGTAGCTTCCGAATCAAAAGTCGCATTATCGGGGCGTGAGGTGCAAGTAACAGAAAAATCATCACGAACTAATTTGATGCAGCGAAAATGAGCAATGAAATGAGAACAAAGAATCGGATTGGAAGAAGAGCAGAGAGGAGAGCGGAGAGTGCGTGAAGAAAAAGGTCGAGAGGAATGAAAGCGAGGATTTTCAGAACAAGAGCACGATGAGTGAGGAATAGGGAGGGAAGGCCGGGAAAGAAGAGAAGCTTGAAGAGTAGCCATGGCTGCTGCTCCAACTAGCTAGGGCTCTGAACAAAGAAACAGTCTCCCACTGGACTGGACTCTGGTGGGAGAGAGAGAGAGAGAGAGAGATGCAAAGCAGACTGAAACCTTATCCAATCGGAAACCTACTGGCGCCGGCTTTCTCCCTCTGGTTCGATTCAAATCGCATAAACCGGATCAAATCTTGCATTTAATTCTGGTCGGTTCGGACCATAAAAACCTAAACAACTCAATCAAGAGAACCAAATTTCATAACCAAACCAAACTTATTTTCGTAGAGTTTCCAAAAATAAAACCAACAAAAATCACAATTTTATCGCGTGATCTTTCACATGAAGCGCAATTTTAACATTGATACCAAATAAAAACCTTATTTAGTCACATACCGATGGGTCCCGGCTTTCTGGTTTGCTTCGACCGGTCTAAACCAGACCCAATCTTTTAAATGATCTTGGTCTGTTGGACAATAAAAAACCCATACAACTCAATCGAGCGAACCAAAGTTCACAATCAAACCAAACCAAACGTTTTAATTGCCCGATTTCCACAAAATATCACTGTAAAATCATTCGTCGTTGTATGAAAATAGAGTTCTTATTCAATAACGTAGAATATCTCGAACTCAAATGTAAAACTATAAAATAAAAACTCGATACACAATCCATATTCGAACACGATTCCCGACACTCACACCGCACCAACGAGCACATCCTTGTAAGGTGTAGGAACACGGGCCCGGGCAGACACGCGATCCCCTTCTTCGTCGCTCGTCTTTCTTCTGCTTGATCTTCTCCTTTGATCGTGTGGCTCCACGAGTGGGGCCCTCATGCCACCTTCTCGATCCATAACCATCCGATCTCGAGCTCCTCCCCGGAGCTTTTCGAGGCGGAGGTCCCCCATTCGCTGCATCTTGAACACTTTTAGTAGGTTTGTGAATCCCCCTATTGCCAAGAGCAAGCTTCCAAATATGCATAGCCACACCCATCTTCTTCCCTGTGCCAAAAACAAGACAATCTCCTTCAACCCCATCAATTAAACCTTCTAGAAAAATAAATAACTTACATAATTATAGGGTTCGGCACTGACTGGTCTGATACGATTTTATCCCGAACAGAACTGAAATCGAAACTCACAGTTCTTGATTTTTTAAACGCGCACCGAAACTAACAGTTCCGGTTCAATTATAATTTTATTTTATATTTAAAAAATTAAAATATAATAATAAAATATATATTTTTTATTATATTTGGATCGAATTTTAAGTAATTCAACAGGATTATAACAAATTTTAAGATTTATATTGAATTTTATTAAGGTTTGGGTCGGGTTTTATTTTATTTTAGAAATTTTTTGACCTACTATTCTAGTTCTGGTTTCACGACTTTTTACTCTTAAAAACAAACATCGGCCCATAAATCATGATTTTTTTAAAAATTAAAATTAAAACCTGTTAAAACGGACAATTTCATTCAAGTTTACGGCTCCAGTCCAGTTTTGTTTACCCCAACATAACCACAAGTACCATGCGTTACAGTTTGGTGAAATTCACGTAAACTAGAGATTATTACGATTAAGTTCAGTATAACTGGAAGTCTAATCGGGACAAATTAGTAGTATTTTTTTCTAATTATTATCGTTTATTCTCGACAGTGTAGTGTTAGCGGGAAGAAAGATGCTCACCAATAAGTAGAGGCCGTGATTAAGAGAGCCGATCTGCTCGTAGGTGTTGACAATGGCGGCAACAAGGAACAACAAGCTAGCCATCAGAAAAGGAATATGAACACTTTGCTGCAAGATTTGAACATGGCCGTCCGATCTCTCGTAGATTTGGCATGAATTCAGGATCGATCCCAAAACCCACAAACCCGGCCCAGCAATCATCATCTTCATCCCGTGCTTCTCAAGTCGACTGTAACTCCGGCCATCTCCTCTCTCCTCCTGCATAACGATGAAAAGAATGGCCAAGAAAAAGAGAAGAGAGCCAAGAGCTTGAATCAAAGGAACAGTGAATTCAACGAACGCGAGCTGTAAATCATACAGCGCCAACTGCAAACGCCACTCGATTCCGGCGAGATGAGCTCCGAAATCATGCAGATTGACGAGCGTCAGAAGAGCCAAGGCGAAGAGGAGGAGAAATAGACCGGAAATTGGCTCGGAGGAGAAGTGAGCCGCGAACCCACAGACAAGAACGATGGTCGCGAACACGTAGAGCCCTGCGTTCATGTACTCGAGCCTGTTACGAGCCTGGGCTGAGCCGTATAGTCTGAATTCTCGCGCAGAGGCTAGCTTCACCATGGTTTCGAATCTAGGAAACGGAAATGTTTTTTTTGTGATTGAAAATGGAGATTTAGAACATGTTTGAGGAATTTGGTGAAGGGTTTCTTGCAGAAACTGGAGATTTGGTCGTTGGTGAAGATTAGCGAGAAAGGTGGAGTACGTGGCCGCCATGCATGGCTTGGAATGAGCTTTGCATGCGTGGCTTCGACTGAGTTGATAGCAGCACGTGGATAAATTTTCCGTCGTATTTATGATTAAATTCAAATTATTTGTTGATTATTTTCGAAGTTAAGTATCAAGTTTCAAAATCTGCAGAGTTAGAACATCGGATCTCTCCTATATTTCCGCAATCTCAAAAATCTTGATCGGAAGATGTTCGACGAAATGCCGCTGAGAACTGTTGTCTGGAAGTCATTGAAGATCAAATTTCTCTACGGTGTTTCACCATTTTCATATCTGGGTCTGCTGAATTCGAGCTATCTGCGCGGTGATTCTAATGAAAAGTCGTGGATCTGACCAGGTTTCTGCTTAGTTCTTTTCCTTCTATGATCTGAAAAGATCGGAACTGAAGAAGGGTGGAAGGAAGAAGATAGAGTCGCTCATCGTCGTCTGTCATTGAATTCCGTCCCCAGTGATTGAGTTATGGACAGCTAAAAGGATGATCTGTCGCGGAATGGAAAAAACTGAGATTGTTGTCGGAAAGCTGACCATTTTCGTCGAAAAAGAGTACTCATAACTGCCTGTAAAGCGTTGATTTTTGGGCAAGACACCACCGATATGCATCATGTCTCATTAATGGCAGATCAGATGCTGTATCCTCAAACTAAATCTTTCATGCTTCACGATAAGATAAGCTGTTCAAGCCAAGGATCTCTCTCATTAAAAGTTAAGAGAGACGTGGGTTACATCCAAATAGCTATCTAGAGATTATTGATTTAAAATAAAAAGTTACAAGCTTGATAGTCCCAGTCAATTTAATCTTTTAATGTAAGGTTGTTCTTCAATGACAAGTAAGCTTCTTATCTCTGCGCCCACTTTTAATCTTTCAAGTGAGATTACTTCTCGTAGACTATAGGTAGCTCTCTAACTAGTGATTTACCTAGTAACACGCTGTAGGTCGAGTTACCGAGTGCAAGTGATTTTGCTTTTTTGGGATAAAGAGAGACGTGGGTTAGGAATTCAGTGGAGATGGCCGGTGGGAGATGATAGCAGGTCTGATCTGTAAAAGTAGAGAGAGAGAGAGAGGATTTCTTTTGTTTGTTCATGTTCCTATCCATGGCATGCTGCGCAGTTTCTTGCTCAGTCTGTTCTTGTTTTTGTGGATTAATGTCATTAAAATAATCGAGGGTTGGGGGAGATTAGGATAACTCTTTACCTTTTTGTTCTTTCTGCTGTTCTGATTCCTCGTCTGCCCAAGAATGTTGGTTGAAAAAGTTCGACGAAAACCTCCGCTGTCCTTCCCCTCTTCTTCTGCAACTTCTAAAAACGCCGCTTTTTTCCCGGATTCGAAATGGGTTCTTCGTTTCCCTTTCAGGCTCCGATTTCTGCTCTTAAAGTTGCTTTCTTTTTGGGGATTTTGTTTGAATTTCTCTCGTTCGTTCTGTTTCTCTCTCTAGAACTAGAACCCTCTCTCTCTGTCTCGTGAGATTTTCAACAACAAGTCCACGACCCAACTGGTCAAATCAAACATTTCTTTTCTTGTCTTTCTTTTCTGTTCTTGGGTTTGTTGGCAAGTGTATGGTTTTCGTTCATATAAACATGATTTTTCCTCTTTTTTTTCTCGTGAGCTTTTTCAAGGACGAGCTAATCTCTATTTGCTGTAAAATTGAAAAAAAAAAACAAGAACTCAGTTGATTTCTTTCACTCTCCTGGCTTCTTCTTTTCTACCCCTCTTTAATGGACACCATGGACCAGCACCAGCGTCGACGAAAGCAAGCGAAGATCACCCATTTGGATTCTGAAGGTTTTTCTTTTTTCTTCTGGGATTCTTCTTCTTCTTCAATGCATTCATTCATGGCCATTTATTATGCTCTGGTTTGAGGAATTTATCTGGTTTTTTTTGGGACAGAGATTAGTAGTATTGAGTGGGAGTTCATATCCATGTCTGCCCAGGAAGTGGATCTCATCCATCGAATGCGCAGACTGGTCGGAGACAGGTACGTTTTCAAGAGACAAACCAGAGCTAGTTTTTGATTTTTTTTAAGGCTATCTTGATAATCTGATTGAATAGTCATGAAAATTGGCCGTGATTCTCCCACATTAACATGTCTTTTTGATCGTGTTTGTTGAATTTGGTCTGTATTTTCTCGTAGAACAGAAGCTATTTTGTTGTGTTCCTGTTGGGAAATTGGGTTCTTCTGATTGCTTTGATTTGATATTTTGATCTTTTTGGATGATTTGGCTTTATAATAATTCATAACAATTTCCAATACCAAAGTGGGGACTTCTCAGGAGCTATTGAAATGTTTGAGCAGATTTTCTCGAAGAATTTCTCTCCTTTTTTTCTTAAATTGTTCGGGTTTTCCTCGAACTATATCAGCATCAATTGGACGGCAAATAGTTAAATCTAAGCTTGTTCTAAACTGAGTTTCGAACCGGTTTTTTGCAAGAGTTCAAGGTTGTTGAGTAGCTTGAATTCAGTTCTTGAGATTTACGATTAAAAACTGGGATTTTGATTCAGGTGGGATCTGATAGCTGGCCGAGTTCCGGGCCGGAAACCGGAAGAAATAGAGAGGTATTGGATAATGAGTCACCATGAAGTGTTTTCAAAGAGAAGAAAAGCATGCAACGATAAGAATTGTAGAATGTGAATTTTATTCGATTGATTATCAGTTGCTTCAAAACTTTGGATTATGTTCTTTGAATTATAGATTATCAGTTTTTAGATCGAATCTTGTATCTTTTTTTATCGTTTTTTAAGTCGGGAATGAACCATTTCTCCTGAAATTTTCAAATTTTCTGCAATTTCCCCCGTTGTTCTATCATCTTTTCGATCAAGCCAATGCTTGTGTCTGATTTTGGGTTCATAGCACTCACCGGAGAGCTCCTCCGGTTATCAATTCCGGCGACATTGATAAACTCTTCCTGATATTCGAGGCCTTCATATTGCAATCTTTCGAGATCAAAATGGTCGGAGAAATGTTCATAACGCAAAACTCTCACGTACGACGATCATTTTGTGAAGCTAATCTCCGATATCCGGCCATGAATTTTCCGTTTCTGTACGAGGCCTGAAATTTTCCGACCGGATGCCGGTAAAAAAAATGTAAATTCCGGCTTCCTATGTCACTAAAATAAGCCGAGCCATTTCTCTCTCCATTTTCATCCACGTTAAAACCCAGAAAACTAAATATAGACGAGTAAAATCCAAAGAAAACTTCAAAACAATCCACCGGCGATTGGGCAGTAGGCGGTGAAGGCCGACACGTTTCCACCGTCCGATCAAACCTCCACCGACTGCCGCTGGTTCTCGTCGGGAGAGGGGAGGGGTGAAATAGAAACCGTCTTCTCGTTTCGTCAACGTCGAGGATTAGTCTCGAACCAATAGATACTCTTTATGATGAATTATTGGACGGTCCAGATCTCACCCAATTTCATAGATTTCGTGGGGCCCACCATACTAAAGTTGAACTTCCTCGGTCAACTCCGAAATGGACGGCATCAACTCGACGACTGAAAGTTCAACCTCCATAAAAATATTTTGCATTTTTTTTACGTAGAACGAAGAATAATTACAAAACTGGGGGAGAAATCGTCAACGGGTTCAGAGAATTTCCAGAGGATCTGAAGAACAGAGCAATATTTCTTCGAAACAATCATCCCCTTCGTCTCGCCATGAACACGATCGAACTTCTTCCTTCCATAACCTCTCCGAAAACATGCTTATTTTCTCGTCGAGAAAAAGCTCCGGTTCGTGATAAGAAAAATGGAAATCATCGGTCATGAACGCAGACTCCATCGTCAAGTAGCCGCCGGAGAGCTCCGACTGGCTCGTTTCGCTTTGAGATTGTCGGAAAGTTTCTGAAATCGCCGGAGATTTTGGCGTTTCAACTTCTGTCATTAACTGATCTCTGCGCAGAACTGAAGTCGGAGAAGAAAGGCGGGGACGAGACTCCTCGCTGGAATCATCGCCTGAAGCGTACCTAGAAATCGACTGAGGGTAATTCTCCGGTGATTCTCTCGCCGGAGGAGTTATAAAATTAGTCAAAGCGTTTACTCCTTTGAGCTTAATAGCTGCTTCATCGTAGACCATGGCTGCTTCTTCTGCAGTATTATACGTGCCCAGCCATAGCCGTATACCTCGACTACCATCTCTAATTTCCGCGGCCCATTTTCCCCACGGCCGCTGCCGGACTCCGCGATACTTCCTTCCGGCGGCCGGAGACTGTTTGCACTGCTTCCGGCTTAGTTCAACCTCCCCGGCGACTCTTTTCCGGCGATCAGAAACACTAATATCATCTCGAGAAGCCGCATCGATACAAATTTCTTTAACGCACCGCTTCAAACGCTTTCGCCGGAGGAAGTCATCTGCCTCGTCGTCGCTGGAGGCGTCGGTGGCGTCTGGATCGTCAAAAGAAATCCTTACAAGCTTGGCCTGCTTCGAAGCGAACCTGTTCTGGGTCGGAGTTTTACGGTCGGAGCTCTTGGTCGGGCAAACAATATTCCGACGATCCATAGCTTAGAGAGAGAAAGGAAGAACAGACACCACACGGAGCGAGACAGAGAGAGGAGAGTCTGAAGTAGGAGTGAGAAAAGCTAGAAAACGAGAGAGACAAAAAGCAGACTCCTTCTCAGAAGCTGCTTTCGTTCCCGGAGAAGAAGAAGAAGAAGCAACCAAGAAATTAAGACACACCCTCTCTCAAGGAAATGAAAGTACCAGGGAAAAAGGAAAAAGCTTCAGAGAAAAAAAGGTGGATTTGGAAGACTTCAAGTCTTCAAGGGGCGTAACACAAGAGCATAGCCAATAAATAAAATAAAAAATTATTTATATTTAAGTTCTCTAATTGAACCAATAATAATTTGCCACATCAGTATTGACAATAACCCTAGCATTAATCTTCCAAAACTGTCAAAGAAATAGACGGGAAAACCTTGATTGATTTGAAAAGTTGCCCAACATGTGAAGTTGTCTAAAATTTCCAGCAGCCTTAGATTTCATAAATGACGGGGGCAGAACTAAGGGAGGCTGGACGATCAGCCACCGCATTTGACTTTTGACTCCTAAATTCTGACTCTCGTCCACCCCAACAATGAGACTACTTTCACACCACATCACGCTCTGATACGACATTATTTTCAAGCATTTCTAACTATGATATAGTGGGTAAAAAAGCATGTAATAAAGTCCAGAAAAAATAATTAAATAATTAAAGCTCTCCATCCACGGCTGCCACCTGTTCAACCACAATCACTTCTAAATAACAAAAATAAAAACGAATCCTCATAGATATGTTTAAAAGCTACACTCTTATTCTAATTTCTCACCGTGCACACTCATGTACCGGTGCATTTTCAATGAGCTAATCATAATACACGTATTCACGTGTATTATAAGAAAGTTTTATAAGAACATAACCCTAACATCACTCGATTTCAAAGCTCAAAATAAAAATTCTCAAAAAGTAAAGACCATTTTTTATGGAAGGATAAATCATGTGTGGTACTAGTGTAAAAAATGATGCAGAGTAATTTCAATCAGCAGAAGTACCGTACTGAAATGGGGATAGACTGGTGTGTTCTGAAAATCACTTTATCCAAGCAACCAAATAAGAAACAAGTGGTCTTTCTTCTTTGACAGAGATCATTTTAAGAACCCTCCCATTGGTCCCCCTTCAGATTGTTAAAACAGAACTAATAATTCATACACAGCTGACAGATAAGATAAATGAACGGACCTTCTCCCAATGAAACCAGTGTTTCTTTAGCCCATCGCATACTTTTGGGTCCAGCTCCTTGCAGTTGTTTCATACTTGGTCCTGTCTGTCTTGTACATGTGAGCAATCTCGGGTACCAAAGGATCGTCGGGATTCGGATCCGTTAACAGTGAGCATATCGAAAGCAATACCTATTAATACGAAGATGTAAATATTTCCCATAGTAAATCATGAAAATATAATGATTGTAGAGCCACAGTTACCTATGCACGCTATGCTTACCTAGATGAGAGAAATAATCAAAAGAAAAACAGGTGACAAAAAGATAAAAAGAGAATCAAAATCCACCATCAATCAATTCATGCAGTAATATCTGATTTGCTGATGCAACGATCATTGAATTTTTCAAGGGCACAATCTGATCAACGGACATGAAGGTTGTGAACGATGTTTCTTACATTGGCAAGAAATGAACTATCCTTTAAATAAGCAACGAAAACAATTCTTAATAAATATGTAAATTGACAGGTTATGGAAGAGAGTAAACACCTCACTATAACATTTCTCAGTAAACTAAGATGAAATTGATATGAAGACGGATTTTCTATTGTCCAAAGTTGGTGTTTGTGGGGGAAAGGAAATAAACCTTGGAGATGGTAAGGGCAGGGCTCCACTGCTCTTTTAATATATCAAGACAAATACTTCCGTTGCTGTTTATATTTGGGTGGAAAACTTTTGTCCTGAATGCAACCTGGAAGTTCATCCATCAGAAAGCTTAGGAGTAAAAAATGAGAAACTTCATGAGATGAAGCTTCATAAACCATTAAGCTATAAATCCAACCGAGCGTAGAGAAACGTTAATGAAATAAAAAAGTGGAAAGTTCCCAACATATCCCTATAATTAATGGCCACTAGATGAGCCTTCATATAATTATACAATGGCGTAGATAAAACCCCTTACATATCATTGCAGAAAAAATGAGGCAATTTAAAAAAATGCTAAGTTGTGCCCAGTCTTAATCGCCCTGATCTTTTGAACAACCACCCGCATAAAAAACCACCAGAAACAAAGAAATATTTCATAAATTCACGTCATTGCAGTGATAGTAGCAAAACAAAAATCCTAGTTCAAACTCTTTAAAAAACACTAAATAAAATGAAATTTAATGCAGAGAACAAATCAAAACAACCATCCAAATTACAATATATGCCCAAATCAAGTACCTTTGGGGGCTTGAATGGATAATCTGGAGGAAAATGGATGGTGACAAGGAAAACACCCCCAGCATAAGGACTATCTGGAGGACCCATAATTGTTGCTTGCCAGTGAAACATATCTTCCGCAACAGGGCCTGAAAAATTCAAACCAAATCTGAAAGATTAATCGCAAATACTGAAGAAGATTATCAACATCACCCCACATTCAGTTAGAAACAATTCCTATTTGGAAAAAAAAAACTAATCCTTATTTCAACAAGAATTGATCTAAGTTTGCAATCCCCAACCAGTATACAAACAATAACAAAAATGGCAGCGTTATAAAACAGGGATAAATGAGTTCCCAAGCTGAAAATAGGTAGAATGGCATCACTTCATCAGCAAACCGGGGCAAGCCCCTTCAATTAAAGGCGCATCTATTTCCCTCAGGCTGAGTCGTAGGATTCTAAGACAATCATAATTCATCAATGTAAAATTCAACACAATGCGCGACACAAACATCATTCAAGATGTAAACTCTGACAAAAATGCAAATAAATACAGCTGAATGACTTAACTAGAACAAGCCATTGTTCCAAAACCCACATTGAAAAAATTGTACGACTGAAGAAAATTTCAAAATAAATCAAGCAGTTATAAGGACTGAATAGAAAAAAAAAATTAAGATAACAGAAGAAGAAAATCTTGCGAACAGCAAATAATATAAGATGCACCTAACACAAAACACGAAAATGCATAGAAATAAAACGTTACGAAGGAATCAAATACCAGCGCTGCAAGATGTAGGAGGATCCTTCTGCAAATCCTTAAGTTCTTTCAGGATCCGCTTCGACGCCATCTAGAAAACCTAGAAAACTAAGATCGAGTCACTTTCCCGCTGATCAAAACTCAAAAACGACAAAAAATCCAAAATCTAAACTCCTTGAAAAAAAAAATCAAGCTCGGGAGGAGGAGAAAGAAGAAACTTCACCTGAATTAGGGCTCCTCCGCGCGAGAAACGACGACGACGACGAAGGGGAAGAAGAACGAGGGAAAGGTTCGATCGCGTGAGATCGAGTTTTGTGGACCTGAATAATGTGGGCCCCCAGTGAAATCTTAACCTTCCGATTAGTTTAAAAAAATTGTTGTGGGTTCTATTTGGCGTCGGTCATGTGATTGTCTAACGACGTCGTTCGCAACTAGGCCTGACGTGGATGGTTCTTCACCGTCCGTTTTGTGATTAGAAGATTAGTTAGCTTATTATTCTATGATAAAACCAATTTTTCCACTTAAATATGATTTAGTGACAAATCGACCATCATATTTTTAAAATTAACAAATTAGTTATGAGGTTCGACCTTCTGCACAAAAAAATTGATAACAAGTTGCATGACAGTTAACTTTGTCGCGTGAAAAGTCACAAGTTAGTAGAGCGAGGCGCAAGAGCTTGATGCAACATACGATAAAGTTCAATCAATTTAAAGATGGTAGAGTTGACAACAAGTACCAAGGTTTGGAGTCGACTGACAGTGATAATGAGAATTGTTACCTCTAATATAAAATAACTGGTTGTAAACATAGGTAAAAAATCTATTATATCTAACTTATTGAATCATCGTAACTTATAACTTATGTCCACTGTCATCATACTGGACGCCGTGAACGGGTGCTAATGCGAGTCATTTAGCCTTTTGGGATAGAAAGAATAAAAGTTGCTGCGATATTTGATGCCGCCAAAGTAAAGCTGGAAGCCTGTAGCTTCTACGCTGCCTCTTCCTTCTCTTCTTCTCCATTCCGCCAACGCTTTTGATCTTCGTTATCGCTGTCCTTCGACAAGTCTGAAATCGAAAAACATGGCTTTGTCCTCTGGACCAATCTCTGCTGTTACCTTGTTTTCACCCTTTAAAGCCCCCTTTTTTAGCTGTTTTCCGAGCAGAATGGCCGATAAGGTCGACCAAAAGCTTTATGAACTGATTTGTTGCTGTGGGTGGGTCTGAGAATTTCACCTTTTTTACCAGAACGAATGGGTTCTGGATTTCATCCACTGCAATTATGGATTTCGCTTGATTTTTTTCTCTATTTTGCAGCCATGGAAGCGAAATTAAACCTTCTTTTGTGGAGTTTGAAGCTTTTCGGTATGGGTGTTTGGATTCTTCGTTTTCTCACCTGTCGTCTCGAAAGAGGACATGAAGGGGGACCGGCTGGTTTCGGGTTATTCTCTTTTCTGGATTTCTTCCGATATTTCTTGATTCATGGCCATGTCTTTCTCCGACAACCACTTTGCGCTTGTCTGCTTCTTATTAAGAGACTGCTGTCTTAATTTTAGCTCCGATGAACTTTGAATATTAGTTTGAATCCACTTCCAGATAACTGTTAGTGGATAAGACAGTGATAAGCTGTGTTTTTTTTTTGGCCAACAGTGGTTTGATATTTTTTTTTCAAATTTACGAAAAACACAGCTCCAATGTCTTTCTTGTTGAGAATTGTTCATTCCCTAAATCCATAGAAATATACTTCTCCTTTGGTAAGGAGTAATCTTAGATTGTTCTTCAAAACACTAATAACTGGCAGCTTTTCCTCAAAATGTCCAGCATTGAGCTTCATTCGAAGATCCCAAAAAGCCTAAAATTCTAATCCTCAAAGCATTCTCAACTTTTTTGTTGAGATCCTGTTTTTTAAAGCCATTGTTTCAAATGGTCCAAACTTGTTTGCTGAAATCACAATCAAAGAAGATACTTTCATTTGTTTCTTCAATTGTCTATGAATTGCTTGTTTGGATTTGTTAAACCATGTGAAGAATGACTGAGTAGACATGCTTGTTCTTATGTGGTTTGATTAATTTATCTAAACAGTGACTAATTCTGATTTAGCATTCAAGTTGATTGCCCATAATTTTGTTCATTATCCCTTTCTTTTAGAGTATTTGACACACTAATTATGAAGACAGAAAATGATTGAAAGTTTCAAGAAAACAATTATCAGACAAGGACAGAGAAGACAGATAAAATGCACTGGTTTTGCTTCAATTCTCTAATATTTCTTGCCATTGGTGAGTGTGGGATTTAAGGGATTAATAAATATTTCATGGGCTGATGAAGCTGTTTGTGCTTCTCTTTTGTACTGCAAGTCTATTATTTGTTTGTATTGTAATTGATACAATTATTTGGAGTTAATATGATCAAAGTGTTTTTAATGTATTGTAATTAGTATAATTATTTGTAATATTTATTATATTGATCGGAACTCGATACGTGAAAATGTAAATTAAGAAAATATGCTTAGAAGATAAGCTTAACATTATCCTTTCAGAAAAGAAGGATCAATATCAAAGTTTGGTGTTCTGTTTTTCTTGAATTTGTTGTATAAATTCAAGTGAATTTTAATCGCAATTACATATCACTGTTTGTGTAAATTTTGATTTTTTTGTGTCATGTTAAAAAGAAGTGTGGCAAACTAGTGATGCAACAGGACATGATAGTTGCTCGTGGGGACTAAAATTCTGTATCTTGTCGCCTTTCTCTCTTCCAATGACTACTATATATAATCTCTCTCTTGGCAGACCACATACTCAATTGTAGAGAGAGAAAGAGAGACATTTGTATAAATATGCAGAGAGATATAGATCTTACAGTAATCCACCTTGAATCTATTTTGTGTATCTCTATAATTCTGTAATACATTTGATACATTATTTTTTATACAGTGGCAGCCATGGAAGCTTCCCAGTCTCTCTCCATTGACAGCTTTTCTTACAGTTGGTTAGTAAATCTCAAACCAGCTCAAGAAAACCAAGATAACTCTTGTAGAGCTTCGTTCGATTTGTCCGATGATGTTTCTTTCATCGAGATGGATCCAAAAATGCCACCCTCCAAGAGATTCTTCGGAAAATCGCAAGATTTCATGTTCGATATTCCCATTTCACCTTCTGCTCGAGATTTCATCCATGCAGACCAGCTCATCTCCAATGGAAATCTAGTGCCTCTATTTTTCGACCCGGTTAAGGTCGAAACTCTCGAGGAATCTAATTTCAATCCTCAAGATGCAGATGGAGATGGAGATTCGAATTGTTCTTGGATGGGAAACTATAGGAAATCGTCAAAGCAGGTTTTTCAGAAATACTTAAACTTTCTAATCCCATTATGCAGAAGAATAAGTGGAGTTGAAACAAGCTCTAAAGCTGTTGAATTCGGAATGAGATTTCATTCTGAAAAGAGTTTAAAACGCGTTTATACGTCGGAAACATCACCGGAAATGACCATAGCATGTTCCATCAATGATCGGAGACAATCTTCGGATTCTGAGAGCTCAATTGACGAGGCGGTTCTTCATTGTAAGAGATCCATAGGTATGTTTCTAGACCTGAATTTGTTGCTACTTAGAATTATCGGAAATGAAAAAACTTCTTCTTTTAGGAAAATAATCTCTGAAATTCGAAATCGAAACCAAGAATGGAGAGAAAAAGAAGGAAGAAGACGAAGAATTCGAGTTTCTTTGCATTTCTTTGGATGAATCTGTGTGGGATTATCAGCCACAACCATGGAAGAATTTCTGGTCTTGATCAAGAAAAGTCATTTGAAATTTGTTGTCCTTCTTGTATTTGTTCATCCTTCGTGTAATGTTTTCCGACAAACGGAGTTCTTCCAATAAAATTCGATCTGAGCTAGAAATTTTTTAACTTTATTTCAATCTCAAATCCGTTGGGGAAAGATTCAAGCGATAATAATATTGACTAATTTATCGTGGCTAAATCATGAAATTCATCGTACCCAGATCGGATTGCAATGAATTTTCTTCATGTGTTTCAACTTTTTATTTTTATTTTTTCTTCGATCTAACCATGAAAAAATTATTTGAAAAGAAAAAGAAAATCATGATCCGTTTTACGTGCATTAAAAAGATTATCTCCGTCACTTCTCTGTCTTTGTACCAAAAGCAAAATCTCTCGCCCTCAGAGCCTCCACATCTTGGCCCGACAGTTTGTGAGCAGGTTAAATCACGGTGACTCAGCGGCTCAGAGATAGGAAGTCTTTACCTTATATCCCAAGGAGCTACCCCAACAATAGGGGTAACAACTCTCACACTAAGACAGCGCAGACGTCGAACCTAGGCTCTTGTACTCAATCTACTATCTTTGAGTCAACTGAACTATGTTTGTGCGGACTCCATCACCTCTCTGTCTTGTTTTGTCCCCTCGTTGTTATGAATGCTTTGCCTTCCACTTCTTGATATAACCTATCTAATATTATCTCCATGATCATACAAGTACCCGTAACTAAAATTAATAAATGAAAACTCGGACTTTGAGATTTATGTAAACTCGATCAAAATCCCCAGCATTGAATTTTTGGGTGTCAATCAAATAAGATTCAATATAGTTTGATACCAAGAGTGACATGATTTATAAATCACATAGTTTTTTTCTTGTTCGGAATCGTATCGTTCCGATTCAACACATTGCTCTCATCAAAATCATTTTCCCAACAACTTGCATTTGTTGGATTTAATAACTTCAAAAGTGGGTCCTAAAATTTTCAAATGAATTCGCCCGGTCGGATTAGTTGTTGATTCATTAGGGTTCATCGAGATTGGTATCCATCGATTTATGTTCAATGTGACGTGTGGGACTCGAGCCGTCGAACTTTTGGGTTTTTCTCAAATACTAAGTATCATATGCATCGATCGTTCCAACAATCTCAAAGATCGTACACTGATAATAATTTTATCATTTATATATATTTTTTTCTTACATTATTTGTAAATTATCAATTTTTGCAAAGATTTAAACTTTTGGGGCGAGAATCATTCAATCATTTGATTGCATAGAGTGCTAATCTTACAAGTTCTACAAAACCCCGTACTTGTATTAATCGTATTTTGGTTTAGGATCATTACATAGACTCGTGTGCTACTTTTATTAATTGAGATTAAATGAGATAAATAAAAAATTAATTTAATTTCAGCCATCTTATCCGTTTTATTTTTTATCAAACTAATAATGTACGTACTATGTGACTTTAAGCTGAGAATAGCCAAAGAGTGAACGTGGAGATAACGGCGATAACAGAACGGCCGACCACCACGACGGCGTCGACGGCGGAAAACCGGCCGTCGTGGTTCCCTCGCTTTCCTTCTTCACTACTTTACGCTCTGCAACTTGATAAACCTCGTTCTCACTCTCTCTGCTCCTTTTTCTCTCACTTCTCGCCGGCGGCTGTGCGTCTGAATATTTTCCGGCTTCCAGCGGGAAGTTCATTATGGCTTTGCTTCCTCGCATTGCAAAAGCAGCTCTATCGTAAGCTCTCGCAGCGTCAATGGCGGTTTCGTAGGTCCCCAGCCACACTCGAGCGCCTTTTCGTTTTGGATCGCGAATCTCCGCCGCAAACTTCCCCCACGGCCGACGGCGAACGCCTCTGTAGCGCTTTGTCTTCTCCGGATGAGACTGGGAAGTTTCAGAAAATTCAGCCGCCGGAGGTATCGCGACGTTTAGCACTGGCCGGCGGCGACTCAAACTGGAAGCTCGTGGAAGATCGACGTCGAAAAAGAAAGTTTCAATGGAAGAAAAGCTATCGTCATTAAGAGGACTCTCGGCAATAAGGTTCAAATTCGCCTGATCTTCGCCGGGAAATGCCATGGTTGATTGCTCTTGAACTGCTGCAGTGAAAGAAGAAGGATCAAGTAGAGAGGAGAAGTGGGTTTTGACTGGAGAAGGGGAGTGAAGTGAGGGAGGTATAAATAGGAGAGAAGCTTTTGAAGCTTCGAAAATGGCGGCCGGCTGGTTCGTACTTGGTTCGTAGATGGTGATAGGAAGCATCCATGGAGGCTGAGCGTCGACGCCTAGAGAATTCAATCGTTGACTACTTGTGGGTCCATTTCTCTACTTTTCAACCAATTTATTCACCAAAATCATGCTGACGTATGCCCTAATTCACCATACATGCAAATATGTTACTTGTACCGTCTAAAAATGATGTTAATTGATATCTTAAATTTAAACATAATTTTGAATGAAAATATTAAAATAATATATATATATATATAAGTAAATTATCTTCCATATATATATATATATATATATATATAAGTAAATTATCTTCCACCCAAATCAAGCTCCCACTCAACAACTACTTCCAACAATAATGTTTTCAAATCACGAAAGAGATCGTATCAACTTAATAATTTGTACATTTCGATGTCCAGAAACAAACCCGAATCAATCATCCGAAGAATAATCGCTCGATTCCGAAAGCACGGGTTGAGCCGCACAGCAAAATGAGTCCTTGTCTTTAAGGAGAATACAACTTCCATCAAAATTCCACTTCAAGTCATTAATGGCAAAGTGTGGCAAAGGAATGCTCACACAATAAGACCGAGCCGGGGTCCACATGTAAAAATGCGAGCTTCCTGTGCAAAAAACTAGTCGCGGGCATGTCGGGTCCCACGCCGCTGCCTTAATCGCGTCTTTCTGCACCAAAATGGCCACCAATTCGAGCCTGCATATGTCCCAAATCCAAAGAGCTGTGGGCATGCCGTCGTTGCGAGTGCAAATGTATTGGCTATCATAACTCCATGACATTAGACCTGAAAGTTGAACTATGTTTATGAAAATAATCCACGTCGTGATTATTCTGTGCATAAATTTTTTAAAATATTATTCTGTTTATCTTCTTAACATACTCTCTTATCAGTTAAGTTGTGATTGATTTAATTAAAATACATTTAATTTATTATAATTATTTATAATATTTATCGCACGAATCACAACTTAAGATGTCAGTGTGTACAATAAGGAAGTATATTAATAAGGTAAACTTAATATTTTCTAATTTTTAAACTAACACTAAACGGATCACATTCTAAGCCAAAATTTTCAAACTATGAACACAAATCACATTCTACTACCACTTCCAAGTACATATTATTTTTAGTTTTTTCGTTAATCTATTGGTTATCATAACTTCAAGTCATAAGACCAGTAACAAGGATTTATTTAGGCAAATCATACATGTCAAGAGCACTCTAGGCCAAATAAACTGTACAATCACAAGTCAATTACTTGTTAAGTTAATTCAACCAATCTGCAGCGTTACTTGAATTCCAGTTTTTAAGAAAATCTCTAGGCTTTACTTTTCAGCACATTTGTAGGATATTCATTGCTATGTAACTCTTTGATAGTTTAATGATTTTCAAAATAGTTTATTAAAACAACTTTCATCTGAAAAGGATTTGCAGCCGGGTCTAATAATTTCTTTTTTAAAGTTTATCATATTTGTGAAGCAACCTTAACCGTGCAAAGCTTGATTTACAATCCCACGTTTTATTCTACAGCATTGGTTTAAAAATAATTAAAGAAACAGAAACTTACCAATCCCTTGTTTTGGATTTGGTTTGTCAGCAGGAGGCTTTTGGAAGGGTAAAGTGATGGGTACTTCCGACACTTCGTACCTCACACTGACGTGGCCTTCTGGACTATTTTCTTAACAAGCAAAACAGAGTTATGTTAGGACAAAAAACGTGTTACAATGTTAAATGATTCCATATAACAAAAGAAACCAAATGAACAATATGGTTCCATATAACGTGTTACAACAATGCAATTTCCCTATTAATCATACTTCCTCTAAGTTTTCTTCTTCATCCAATATACATGAAAAAAGATTTTCCAGAAATACACCTTTTCTAACTTTCTTCATCAAGAATTTTGTGCTACTAATAGTGCTAGCAATTCAAAAAATTAGATAGAGAAGATACCAAAACAATTAATATTGATTCTGACAGTGTATCCCAAAAGAAGATATTAATCTTTTGAAGCATGATGGAAAGCTTGTGCTCAAATCACATTAAGCAGTTGTAACTTTGTCCTAATTAAACATCAAGATATGCCAAACAGAAAAAAAGAAGAGTGAACCCAAAGGGAGTTGCACGTTAATGTCATAACTAAACATTATATAGCTAAAACACCATCGAATGATGCAACAACATTTTCCATCTGTTATAGCAGACTATAAATAGAAGTGCGTAACGTCAAACGAGAAGTTTCTAAGGTACATAGATGGATATAATTCAGATAAATTTTCATATGAATGAGCCACTAAGAAAAAATAAATTATTCTATAATATTTGAAACCCTGAACGTCACTTCTTGAAGGCATAAAAAGGTCGTGCTTACCACTATTGCCTTGCATAAAATCATCTGTCAGATATAAGTCAGACATTCCAAGTTGCAGTGGCTCTTCCACTTCCTAGAATATTTTGAAGAAGGGGGTGAAAAACATTTTTAATACACGAGCATTAAATAATGGAACAAATAAAAAGACACAAAAAAAACCTTAAAAACAGCTGTGCAACAAGGTCCTCTAACAGTAGACAAGTGCATGAACTCAGCAAAAGTTTTCCAAGTAAGATGATTCAATACTCGCAACATCTGGTCATAACTACCGACTGCGAGAAACTGGCCACAGGGTGACCAAGAAACAGTTTTTACACCCAATCCACTTTCATAAGCTTGATACTTGAATTGACACCGACCATCAGGAGAGTAAATTAAAACCTGTTCAAAGCCAAACCACGTTTAAGCATCATAGTTTAGATCAATTTTTGAGAAACAGGGGGCACTAACAGATTTTCAGTTATATCAACCAAAACTGGAACAGTAGATTGCACATTAATGCAATTCATGAACTTAGGCACTGATTTACTAAATCTTCAAAGAAAAATCTACACATAGACTACTGAAGAAGGTACATTCTAAAACATGTAGTTGTCAGGTTCATCTGCTGGAAACATAAGATATCTATTGGCAAGAGAGAATCCTCTTCAACTCAACCTATTCGGTTATGAATGAATTCCATGATTTTGTATAATGTTTCGTATTTGTTTTTTTTTTCAATGAAGAAACTGATGTACAAGCAGCCATATATAATGCTTACAAGGAATAAATGAAAAAAAAAAGAGATTGGACTGGAAGATATTCTATGGATATTAAAATCAATCCAACAATACGAAAAATGATCAAATAAAAGAAACACCATAAGCCAATATAAAACGTTAGAGCAGTTACTAGGTGCAGTGAAGCATATTTATGAATATCCTATTCCCAACTCAATAGACATTGGGAAATAAAAAAAAAGATTTTTGAGGTAGAACGAGCTTTGAATATCTTCCTCCATTGATACATTCATATCATTTTATTCTCTTTTATTAAATTGTTCTCTGGAATAATTTAAGTTTGTCATCAGAAAAATTCTAAGATTTCATTAAAGTTTTTCCAAAATGGGATGGTGAGTACATAGAGACAAATCATGAAGTTTAGAGAAAAAGTATGAATAGATAAAATGATAACTCGGCAACATATTAAAAAGAATTCAGACACAGCTGAGCATTTTTATAGCGTGAAAATATATAAAAAAAATTGAACGGGAAATATAATATTAACACACATATATTGATAATGATAAGGTCACTTAGAAAACAAAAAAGCATAATTTAAACACCTTATATTCAAGTGGTGAATCCCATATAACTATAGCACTATCATCTGGAGACCATTCAATGTCAGCCAAGTCTAGTGTGTCAACAGCAAAGACACCCATATTTTCCCATGAATGACACGAAAGCAGATTGATATAGTCCTTGCAATCACGCCTAGTGCAAATTGCAGCAAACTTCCCATCCTTAGTAAAACAAACACCTTTCGAGGTATGTTTTGGCCATGGCACATGAACACATGCAGTGTTTACAAGAGACCAAACAGTTAATCGCAATTGAAACTCAGATGTGGTAAGTATGTGCCGACTATCTGGGCTCCACCTGGCATATGCGATACCAGCCGGACCTTCATCTATCTTGCATGTCCATTCAGGTTGAGTCAACGACCATGCTTGTATTATTAATCTTTTTTGCAAACCGCAAAGGATGTACTCAGAATCAAGGGCCCATTCAATATAGCTTATCTTGTCCAAACATGAGAACAACTGCACAACCTGCGTTATGATACGGAAATTGTGGCTGAATAATGGTAAAACAAAAAAAAAAACTAAAAATGTATACTTCTTCGGTTCATTCATTTAGCAAAATGATAATACTCGCCAAATCAGAAGCATTAAACGTTTTTCATTCTGTTCATTAATGAGTAAATTTTCAAATCTCAACTTTCTTTGGTTTTCTCAAGCTCCTACTGGCTTCTTACTTTCTGAACTACAAGTAATGAACTAGTACTTAAGTTAGTTAAAAGTTTCATTAATCCACGAGGTGACACAAATATAACCAGTGTGTTTCTTCCAACTTTGTGAGAATCTCTCCTCTCTCTCTCGCTCTCGCTCTTTTTTCCCTTCTCCTTCCAAAGGGTCTAAGTAACTAAATCCACACTCATTTTTGCATAACTAAAAGGCAGCATTGCTTAGCTCACTGGATCATAAATGGACTCCTTTTTTGTCAACTAAGAATAATAAACAGTAAAGTTCAAATTATAAACCTTTTTCACCCAAGTCCTCAATTAAAAAAAACAAAGTATCCAAAAACAAAGGAAAACATTTCATTGATTTCCTAGGCCTAAAACCAAAATCTTCTCATCTTAGTCAGGACTAGCGACTCAATCAAACCGAAAGTAAAGAGAAGGAAAAAAAACTAAACAATTGAACCAGGAAATACCTTGAGTGAGTGAGTATCGCGAATGACGAGGCGATAATCGACGGCGACAGCTATATAACGAGAGTTAGGAGAAAAACAGCAAGGCCCACTATGTTTGTAAGCTTCAGTGAACTCCATTTCCTCAGCATTCACTTTCTCAAAGCAACACAAGCTCCCATTCACCCAGCCAAACAATCATAAACAGAGTCTAACAAGTTACAGAGTCTAACAAGTTACAGAGCCTGTTACCATTTTGGCGTGGATCTGAGCTTAACGAGCAAGAAGAAGACCGAAATTAACAGTAAAGGCAACACAGAAGACGATCGAAGCTTCAAATTCAGTTTGAAGATCAGAGTACTTCCCTCGTCCAAATCCCACGAGAAAAGCCATTACGGAGGGCCAATTCCTCCCTCTTATAAAAAGACGAGATTCCTTGCTATTTGAATTAATCACGTATAATATATATATCAAAATCAAGAATATTTTTAACTAGTCCCTTAAACTTTTTATTTTATCCATTGACCCCTCATATATTAAATTTTGCAGAATGTCTCTTTATAATAGTGTGTATATGTAGTAATAATTTAAGTCATTTAAATATGAAATATTTTTTAAGAATGAGAAAGTATGAATTTTTATGCTTTACACACCCTATCATCGTAAGGGATGGAGAACACGAGTAAAAATTTTGAAGTGAAAGATAAAAAGATGGTTGAATCAACGAAACCTTAATGCGAAGAATTTAATGAGGTTGGAAATGAATTTAAGGATGAATAAATTCATGAAATTTCTTATAATATGCTAAACCTTTTGCAAGACTTCGCTCGATTTAGATTAACGAGAGAGATTTTCACTCGGCTTCTTTAATTGGACTTGGCTTTAGCTGGGATTTGATGATCAACCCTCGAAAGCCCACATTTGATTTGTTGTTACCCTGCTTTTGCTGAGTTTCTTGGTCCGAGAAAGGTCACGAATTTCTTGTTCTTCGGTTTCTTTATCTCAACTTTGCAATGTTGCGGACAAGGAGCAGAGCTTTCCGTCACTTAGCGAGTGTCGGAGCCCTTCGTGATTTCAATGGCGGAAAAAGCTTGTTTGGTTTTTCGTACCAAAACTACGCAAAAGTTGCTGCGACTTCGGCACCCAGTTTGGATTCTTTGGACAAGGGCTCGGCGAGCAAGTCACCGGTATAGTTATGAATCACTCCTTTTGTTATTGTAGATTATACCCCACCAAGATTTACTTGCATTCTTAATTAGGGTATTGTGGTTTGCTTTGGTATTAATTTTTTACAGGTTTTATGGCCAAATATGAACTATTTGCTGTCATGTTTTTTATTCTCGGATTTCCTTAATGTTTGTTATATATTCAGTATAAATTTGATTTTAGAATTTCGAATTTGATATGGATTACGTTTCTCTGTTTATACTCTTTTCAGACTCCTTGCATTAGCTACGATTTGTTTTCTTGTTACCCCTTAGCTGATTCTGATTCGAAAATCATGTAATTAAGCCTTGAAATGGAGATGGCTGTTTTTCTTGTTTATCTCCCACGTGTCCATTGCATGGTTGGGTTGTTTCGCTTTTTCGATCTTTCGTTTATAATCATTTGTTTGCTATAAAGATTCAATTTTTTTCTAACGTGTATCACGAGTTTTGCGATTTTCCGTAGCTACCCGGGCAACTAGTTTTTGAAAGCAATTTGAATGCATTTGAACAGGTTAATCTTGACAAAATGTTTTGGTCCAAGCCCGGCTCATTGGCCTTGGCCCCTGATTCTTCGCTTAGAGTTGAAGAACCAAAATATGAGGGGATTAAGCATTTTCTGCTGAAGTTGATGCTGTTTTATAGCAAACAAAGCAAATCTATTCGAGGAGCTAATGTGGTATATCGACGCATTATTTCCCAGGTTGATAAGCCTGCCATTTACGACGGTGACTATCTTCTTTCTCTCTATTTCTTCAATTATATTCTTTTAGTAGTTTCTTTTGAACCAATATTTTTTATATGTTCCTTCCAAGATGTTACTTTGATGAAAAAAAATCAAAGTTTATGTTGTTGCGTCAGACAATATTTGTCTGTAGATTGTGTAAAGGTGAGGTGTTGACTTTTTTCTTAGATGAAATCAGCATAATTCTTGTTTCTTTATGTATTTGAGTCGAACTTGTCTCACTTGTTAAGGCGACAAATCCCTCTTTCCTTCCACCCCTTGTGCAGGTTTCTGAACAGTTAGTTATTGGTTTTTCTAGACCAGTAAGAATCCGCCATCTGGTTGAATGTTGTCATCTTTAATGGCCTTGAATGTTTTTTCGATAGTCTTACATACCTTCTCTGGCCTTATCAGTTCCCAGCCGAGATCTATGGGTGTTCGTGGTCCGGTTTTTTTGAAAAGTAGAATTGGACTGTAAAAAGTTGGTTCCAAAATTTATGAGCCAAAACCAAACCATGAGAAAACAATAATCGGACTAGAACATGACATTATATTTCTTATGACATTGGTCTCATTTTGGTCTTTCTCACTAATTTTTTTTCTTACAAAATTTAATATAAACAAATTAAAATTTAAAAAAAATATGTATTGAGATTTACTAATCAAAATAACATCATTCAATAAGATATAATGATCTAATAGATTATGTAATTATATCAATTTACATAAAATTTCAATAATAAAATTAAATTTTAATAACAAAAAATTACAAATTCTATTAATAATTTCTTAACATGTCGGTTTGGGTTTAATGATTCTACTATATTAGACTCAAAACTAGATTGATTAAATTGATATTGCATAATGCAGAAGCGTTAAAGAACTGATATATGTGCATAACCGACTAAAACTGGATCAAATGTATCGGTTCTAATATGATTCTATGATTCGGTCAGGTTTTAAATTTAAACACCCCTACCTAGACCCATAATAATCTGCCATGTGTTTAAATGAATGTTGCCATTTACGATTTACTAGTGTAATTTTTGCATGATATTTGTTGGGTCATTCACTTTGAACATAAGTGCAGAAGAGTATAAGCTTCTAATATGAACTGTTCTCTTCTAAACGCAGTGTTCAACTTGGACAAGACCTTTAAAACAACATTCTCTTTACTTGTACTCCATATGTGGCTTTTCTTACGGCGATTGAAAGAAGATGGAAAGGAAGGCGTTGATTTCGGGCAGTACTTATACGAGATTTATAATCATGATGTTGAGCTAAGAGTCTCCAAGGCTGGGGTTTGTCATTACCATATAGTTTTACATGATCTAATTTGAATTTTGAAATTCTAGGAACTTCAAAATTTAGCTTTCTGACAGTTGAATTATAAATATTCTGTTGGAAGATTATGATTCGGCTGTCAAAATCATGCAATTTATTTGTTAATAATATTTTCTAAAATGATCATTTGTTTTCTTGATCTACCCAATCTCCTCCTTTCTCATAGGTAAATTTGCTTTTGACTCGATGGATGAAAGATTTAGAGAAGATTTTCTATGGAAATATTGTTGCTTATGATGCTGCTTTGCTTCCAGAAGCTGGAAAAGATGAACTACAAAATGTTATATGGAAGTATGATCTCATCAAACCCATTAATTTTTTACTAACTACGCATAATAATGATTTATATAGCGTGTATTATTTCATTCCTTCCTCTTGATTTTCGGCATTCAATAATAATCCTAGTTTGACTGATTTATCAGATGTTCATTTCCAAGTTTCAAGATTCTTGATCATATTTAGTTACTTTTATTGACTTTTTTCCTTTGATTTATCTAGGAATGTATTTTCCGATGATGGCTCGACAAAGCCTAGTGATGCTGCATTACGTGCAGCGCAGGTATGTTATTATCTTAAACGTATCTTCAAAAACGTCAAAGATGTGAAGAATATCATCTTTCATTCTGTTTTTAGTTTGATCTGAACCATCATTTTTCTATCCAATTTAAGCCATTCAAATTTCTAATAGATAATTTAAAGCTTCACTTCGGGATTCATCCAAGGAAATCACATCTTTGGTTACATGATCTTCTTTTGTCGATAATTCAAAGCAAAAAAAGTCTCTAATCGAGCAATCATGTTGCTTTTTAAAAATTTCAACCGAGAAACAAATTTGAAAATTCAACTCGGAAAATCACGAAAACTACTGTATTTGTAGTTAAATCATATGATAAAAATATGTCTTTTTGGAGTATTCCTGATTGCAGATTTAATTGCTTAGTTAATTGATTACAGATTTTTTGGGGTTGATTTCTAAAATAGTACAAAACACTTGTTTGCTAGTTACCCCTAAGTTTAAACGTTAATAACCGACTAACTTAATCTAAACGTCACTAAAAAGTATCGAGTCGCGACAAAGATTCAAATCAAAATTTAATTTAGGAACAACTAAAAATCGAGCAAATTGAAATCATCTTTCATTTCTATAATTGACTCATCGTTATAAGCTATTGCAGGCGATGGCAAGGTATGCTCGGAGAGAAGTTAGTTGCTTGTCATTAACTGGTAAGTCATTTTTTTCTGTTCGAAACTAAGAAATTGCAAAAGTGGCTCGCCGTTAATTTGATCGAAGCACTTCTTTGAAGCATTTTGGAATTGGTTCATCAAAACTATTCTTATCTCTTGCTTTCTTCAAAATTTATTCTTGTGAAATAATGAAAGACCTGTAATTTCTTTAACTTCACATGGGTTGAACTGCAAGAACTGCAAGAATTGATTGTTGAAATAATTTTGGAAATTTGAATTCTGTTTTCTTGAATTTCAAATTGGGCAGACAAGGAAGCTATATTTTCTGGAAATTTCATGTTCACTCCACTGGAAAGAGGAAATATGCCATGAAAACAAGAAGAGGTGATCTAAATGCAGGGCCAGGTTCTTCTCATTCCAATGAACAGTATTAACTCTTTTAGCAAATGGGTTTTTTGTAATTATCTTTTGCATCTACATTGCTTGATAGATCACAACATTTGGGTTTAGATTCAGCTTATCCTTTTGTTTTTTTATGGAATAAGCTGCTTTTCATGTTCTTATTTCAAACCCTTGTAGATCATTTCATTATGAAGCATATTTGGATTATTGCTAAAAACTCGACTAATTTTTGCCGAGTTTTTCACACGATCGATCCAAATTCACGCAGAAACACTGGATCAATCCTTATTCATTCGTTAAACTTGGCACGAAATCTACTTCAAACTTCCTCTCTTCATTCGCCCTGGGTCTTTGGATAATCTGCTAGAAAAACACAGATTGTATCGATGACCGAAGTATAATCCTTCTTATAAAAAGCAAAGGAAAAAATAGATTTCAAAAGTAGTTTTTAGATTCTGGATCTTACTGAGAAATTGCAGTTGCATTGGAAGGTAACTTTCCCGTGGCAGTACTAGGAATCTGAGAAAGACCAGTTTCTGGATCTGCCATTGAAGCATTTCTGAGAAGAAGCTTCTCTTCAATGCCACCACTCAGTTCCTTCATCCGAGTCGAGGTGGCAGAGCTCCCGTCCGGTGAGTAATCCTGTTTCCGATCACTAAATTTGAATCATAATATTCGAGTTTATTTATGATCGCATTATTTATTCTTATTCTTATTTCGCGTAATATTTTTGTAAGAACATTGCACGTGAGAAAATATCAACGCAACGCGTAACTAGTCTACGATACGATTTTTTCCTTAGATTTTCAATTATATCGAATAAAATATCAACTTTACATTCGTCTTTTTTGATATTCTTTTCTTGTAAGAAGATCGGGACGAGCATTTATCATACTATATGCTTTGAGCGTATTATTTAATCGAACTGTGGTCCTTGCCTTGATTTATAGTTCATGTAAAGTAATTATCGAATAAACATTAAAGTATGTTATCATATGAACTCATCCTTTCACGTTTTGTATAGTTTATGCTTAATTTACGATCTCTAACAACATTGCAAAATTTAAATTTTATCGATTATCATATCATCTAAATTAAATATTAACAAGTCTAGAATTATATTTTTATTTTACTTTTTTTATTGTGCATTCTGATATATTTAATTGTGATTAGTGTAATAAATAAAATAAATAATTATTTATTATTTGATAAATTAAATCTACTAGGTCAATCAATGTTACACATCATAACGTAAAATATAAGAATATAAATTAAAATTATTCAATATTAATTGTAGTGAAATATACTATACTAATAAATATCAACTTGTCACGTAAATTTGTCGCAACGAGTTTTAAAAAATTATATTTTCTAAGGGTTAGCAAAAGCGGATCCCGATCCTGAAAGTAGGCCGAGCCCTATCGGTGAAGGTGGGCCGAGCTGGGCCGGGCCGGGCCGGGCAGGGCCGATCCGGGTCGGGCGTGATATGTTTAGTGTATCTTGCTAAAATTAATATATTTATTATTATATTTCAGTTTATTAATGTAATAAATGTCTCGCATGAAAAATAAAATAATGTGGCATTACTGGGGACCAATCAGATAAATCCACGTCACACCACGTGCTAATAATTATCCAATGAAAGAATAAACGAATATACCGTTCTTACCCTTTACGGTATGCTATAGGGAAGGCTAAAACCAGATGATTCGTCTTCGTCTCCGATTCCAAAGCCATTTTCTTAACTCTCAAGTCTCTCTCTCTCTCTTCTCTTTCTCTCTCTAGACTCTATCGTCGTAGGACGGTCGGTGGAGTTGGGTGCTGATAAAGAGTTTCAAAAGATACCAAAGTCGTCGTTGGGTATTCTCTCGTTTACACGATTAGATGCTGATGAGTATGTTCTTTTACTGATTCGAATCATTTTCCGTGTCCTGATTTTCCTTTTTAGGTGATTTGAGATACCCAGATTGAAGTTTAGCTTGTTTCTTCGATTTCTCTGTGAGAATTTTACTTTAGTTTGTTTGATCTGACTTTCCATGGCGTTTCTGCAACTTGTCCTTCTCCTTTTGTCAATTTCTGTTGGGGTTTCCTACGGGACTCATCATTCCCATCTCCTACCGAGGCCGTTGATTCTGGAATTTCCGAATAGTTTGGAAGATCAATTGAAAGAATCGGAGGAAGAACTGAAATTACAGTGCACGAGTTGGAGGTTTAATGTCGAGGCTAATAATCTAAACCCTTGGAAGACTATTCCTGAAGAATGTGCGGGTTATGTTCGGGATTATTTGATGGGAAGGGCTTATCAGATTGATCTCGAAAGAGCTTCAAAGGAAGCTGGAATTTACGCGAAGAGCGTCAAATTGGGGGGAGATGGAAAGGATGTTTGGATATTTGATATTGACGAAACCCTAATTTCAAATCTTCCCTATTACGCAGAGCATGGTTTTGGGTAAAACTTCAATTCCCTTCTCTTACTGCAAAATTTCCGAGAAAGAACAACCCATAACTGGGATACTGTATATTCTTATTTGCTTTGCTTCAATCTATGACTCTTGTTCATACTTCAAAACTTGATCAAATCTCAAGTTTCAACAGATTAAAGCATGAATTACCTAATTTACAGGACGAAATTTGTCTATATTCTTTTACCGCTACAAAGATTTCTCTAGAACAAGAAAGAACAAGAGAGCTTAATCTAGAAATTATGTAGAGAGATGATGGATTTCTGTTGTTGGTTTTTGTAGTCTGGAGATTTTTGATCCTGTGGAGTTTGATGAGTGGGTTGACAAGGCCAATGCGTCTGCAATAAAACCCAGTTTAGAACTCTACAAAGAGCTTATCAGATTGGGATTCAAGGTGTTCTTGCTGACTGGAAGGAATGAAAAACAAAGGCAAGTTACCATCGACAATCTAAAAAATGCAGGCTTTGAGGACTGGGAGAAGCTTCTATTAAGGTCAGTTTTGAAAACTATTCTGATTAAAGTTCATTTTGTTTTTCACATGGAAACAATCACTGCAAGTTTTAGTTCAGATTAGATTCCACGAGCTTGCATTATTTAGCTTATGAATCTTGTAGTGATCTTCGATACAGGTTTTAGATTGGACGATCGGGTCTCATCAACTCAGTGTTCTGTACGGAACCCGGAGATCGAATAGACCCGAATCCTCAATCTAAAACTCCGATCGAAGATCACTACAAGATGCATAAAACTCTTTGACCCGGCAATTCTTTATGGAACTCGGAGGTCTCGAGGTTGTGACATCTTCTGTAACCTGGAAATATGAAAAGAAAAAACGATACATGATTCAACCTTAAACTCATGAATTTTTTTTTTGCCAAAAGTGTGTTCTTTTTTTGTGAATTACAACAGCAATCTCTAATTACTGCAATAGTTTGCTCAGAATCCTCTTCTGTTTGTGTTTTGTTTAGTTCTAGAACTTGTCCAAAGATCTTAAACTTTCATAAATTTGATCCTGAATTCTATGTGCAGATCCTCTAACGATCACGGGAAATTAGCGACATTGTACAAATCCGAGAGGAGGGCTCTAATGGAGGAAGAAGGATATCGGATTCTTGGCAATTCCGGGGACCAGTGGAGCGATTTACTCGGGACTTCTGTCTCGGTTCGATCATTCAAGCTCCCGAATCCAATGTACTACATCCTTTGACGATATTTCGATCGAACAAAAGTGTAGAAACGATGCATTATTACTATGTTACGAATAGTAACATGGACAGATGAAAGTGTGACACTAAATTGATAGATTTAAGAGACATGCATTAGTTAATATGGACGGATATATTTCATATTCATATAGAATATCATATTATAAAGATAAATATTAAGTTTATATTTGATTTGGACGTGGAAGGTGTCACAAGTGAATAGGGTCCCGCTCGAATCCATTCATTTCAACGCCCATCCTCCAACCACTTCCATCTCTATATTTTATCTTCATATTATAAATTTAATATTTATAATTTATTACATTAATTTTATTTTAATACATACACTTTGGTGTGTATTTTCAAAATGAGATGATAAATATAGAGTTATTTTATTATATTTTTTGTGTCTAGTCCTTCGCATGCGATTTGAGATTGCTCCGAGTATTAAATTGTGCGAATAATATTATACTGGTGATTCGAATCATATTACTTTTAGAATTCATTTGTATAGAGCAGATAATCATGTTCCAGTTTACGACGAATTGCTATCTTGGGTCACTTTTGCATTAACGTATTATGGCCCATGATTTCTTTTTTGTCTAAGCTAATCGCGCATATCTTTCGAGATTTTGTAGCATCGAATTCCATGTGTAGATTAAAGTTACACTTCTAATTGCCGTTATATTTACGCTCTAATGTGACATTTGAGTCGTGTTGTTGATCCATTCTTGTGGTATGTTATTTCAATTATTTATATTATATAGTAATTTTAATTATTATATAATATTAATTGACCTTTCTTGGAGAATATTTATAATTTAAAAAGTATTTATAAGTAATTTTAATTATTTCCAATGGTTTGAATAAAATAATGGAATGAAGAAGGAGAAGCAATTGCAGGAGAGCAGAGCCGTCAATCAGATGAACCCCCAGCCCCACATGCCCTCTCTCTCCTTTTTCTCTCCTCTCTCTTTCTCTCTCTACTGTAGTTATTTCGACTCTGTTCTTCCCCATTGTCGATTCCTTCTTCGTCTTCCTCGCTGTGTCTGATCACCTTTCGAGCGACTATTTGCTTATGTTCCATGGTTTCTTCTGGATCTCAGAGTTCTTGATTTGAAGAAGCTCTCGTATTACAGAATGCAGGATAATCGGATTCTCAAGCTGTCTCTCGGGCTTACGTCAGCTCTGGTTTTCGCTGTTCTTCTGCTGTTCGTCCTGTTCTACTCCAAAATCCTGGTGAAAAACAAGCTCAAAGACGTGGAAAGAATGGAGGAAAAGCAAAAGGAAGATACGAAGGAGGCTGAGAATTTGGTCACCTTTGAAGGCGGAGAAGACCTCGAAATCGCCGATATTTTAGAAGCTCCGGGAGAAGTGATCGGAAAATCCGGGCATGGGACTTTGTACAAAGCTCTGTTGCCGAAGAGCAACGTGGTGAAGCTGCTTAGATTCTTGAGCCCATTTTCAATCTCGAAGAGTGCAGATTTGGGGCAAATTATTGTTGTTTTGGGCTCCATAAGGAACCCTAATTTGGTTCCCTTGCTTGGAGTGTATGCAGGAGTGAGGGGAGAGAAGCTTCTTGTGCATCCATTTTTTGGCCATGGAAATCTTTCTCAGTTCATCAGAGGTATGATTCTGATTCTTGGTTCAATTTCTAGAGCTGAGAAAAATCAAAATACAGTTTTTTGATTAGAAGTTTGCTTTGATTCACCAGTAAACTTTTCCGATGAACTAAAGCTCACCATCTCCATCTTCAAATCCTCCATGATTTCTGCTCGATCTAAACATCGAAGGGTTGAAAATCGTGGTCAAGATCCACTGATTATAATTTGTCTTCTTTCTCATAATCGTTTTGGATTTTTCATCCACAATTCAAGCACATCTGCCTCTACATTTTGTCATTTTCTCTCTTTTTCTTCGCATAAGAAACAAAGTTTTCAGTTTCAACCACGTCAATTTTCCATATCAATCACAGCCCATCTTCTTCCATTTCTTACCAATTATGATCATGACTACGTTTTCACGAAGAACCCAAAAAACAATTCTGATCTGTTTTTCAATCGCCGTAGTAGATTATTGTCATTTCAATTACTTCTTGATTAATGTCAAATTGTAGTTAAGTTTCAGAATTTTCTTGATTTTCGCAGTTGGAAATGCTGAAACTCACCGATGGGCAATCATATACAAGATTTCACTGGGAATAGCCAAAGCATTGGATCACCTTCACACTGGCTATCAAAAACCAATCATCCACGGAAATCTCAAGTCGAAGAACGTTCTTCTGGGCAGAAATTACAACCCTTTTGTCTCCGATTTCTGGCTTCATCTCCTTTTGAATCCTAATTCCGGACAAGAACTACTCGACGCATTGGCGGCCGATGGTTATAAAGCGCCCGAGCTGATTAGGATCCGAGATACCTGCAAAGAAACCGATGTTTATAGTTATGGTGTTATTTTGCTTGAACTACTCACCGGGAAAGAGCCAATCGACGAAAAGTCAAGCCCAGAGGGAGAGATCGATCTGCCGACTTTGATGAGAAATTCGATTTTGGAAAACGATGTTATGGATTTGTGTCATCCCGATATGTTTACCCGGAACAAAAGTTTCGAAGAAAACGTCGTTGGTGAAGATCAAATTTTCGACTTCTTTCGGCTTGCAATGGATTGTTGTTCGAATTCACCCTCTCTCCGGCCGAGTATGAAGCAAGTTCTTACGAAGCTCGAAGAAATTGGAAAATAATCCTAGTCGATCGCGGATGATTTTTTTCGTGGTATATACGAAATCATTAACAATAGGTTATCTTCTAGTTATACATTATTTTCTTCCATTACTAGATGCCCTCGTCAATTGGTGCAATTGATAAAACGATATCTATTATTTTCTTAAACGATCTAATAATGCGATATCGCAAAGTATATCGAGTATTGATGAAATTATAATTATATTTTTTTTAAAATTAGAAAAAAAGAGAAACCTCATCCTCACTTATTAAAATATCAATTTGATATTTCTTCTCCATGTGCTTTTAATTATACTATTTATTTTTGTGGGTCATTTTTAATTAATAAACATTTTCATTTTCCCGTATATAAATACACTAGGGGTTCGCATAACCGGTTCATCTACATGGTTTGGACTGAACAGTTTGATTTGATCTAGTTTGAGCTAGTTTTGTCTATCAAAAGAACAAAATCGGAATTGTTCGGTTTTTGATTTTGGTGTTAAATAACATAAAAAGCGAACTAAAGAGTAGGTCAAAAAATTGACATAAAACGAGTTATATGTCATATAAATTCATGAATACTCTCATGTGCTTCACCTATTTTTGCCCCGAGATGAATAGAAAAGACGTCACATAGACAATTCATGTGACAAATATTGCACACATGAAATGAACAATCGAACATAATCTCGTCACGAACATAGAATTGCACGTCTTGCTATAAGTAAACCAACATAATCTAGCGTAACATGGAGTACAATACGATATCATACGACGGCGGTTCTCCTGTCCTAACTCTACCAAATTTTCATGCAAAAAGTTGTGGTAAAGCAAAGAAAATAACAAAGAAGAAATAGGGAAAGAGAGAACCTTACATCTCCAAGATTACTATGTGAGCCCATAAAATGCCAATTTGAGGTCAGTTTTTCATGGACTTCCATTCAAGTATTGCAGAGAGAAGAGTATAATTGGGAATTAAATTCTTGTCCGGCAAGGGCAATTTCGTTATCGGTGATTTATCTTCCGCTTGGAGCCACTTCTGTATTGCCCGCCGATCGTAGGTGTATCCGTCCGAAGCAACACAAGGATCGTTCATTACATCCTACCAAAAAAGAAAACAAAAACATTAATTGAAACAAAAAAAATTTGTTCAGAAAAAATGAACATATTCATGCATGCATGCATGCATACCTTGAGAATGGGGCAGATGAAATGGTTAGGAGTTGTAGATGGTAAGATAGAGCAAGAGGATCGAGCTCGATCAGCTGCCATTTTCAATTTCTCGAGCAGAGGAAGAACTCCTTCGCGTAAATTAGGCCGATCTTTTCGGCGAATCTCAGTGCATTGCAGTCCCAACTCGGCCAATTGCTTTGTCTCTTCGAGTGGCCAATTTCCAGCCTCAGAATCTACAATCTTCATCAAATTTCCATCTCTGAGCTCATTTTCCACAAGATAAGCCAAACCCATTGCCGGTTTTGCAGTAAGAAGCTGCAATATCACGATTCCGAAAGCGTAAACATCAGATTCCGGAGAAATTTCACGCTCCTTTGATACTCTGGATCTATGTAGCAAAAAGTTCCGACTAGTCCAGTTTCTTTTCGAGAAACGAGTAATGCGTCTGAATTTACCACCCTTGAAAGGCCTACATCTCCGATCTTGCTCACGAGGTTACGATCGAGCAAAATATTGGTCGGTTTGAGATCACAATGAACAATAGGCTTCGGCTTTGCGTTGTGAAGAAAGACAAGAGCGGAAGCGACTTCCCAAGCGATTCGAAATCGATCAAACCAAGGGATGGGAGGAGTATCGTCTTTTCGAACCAACCGATCTTCCAAGCTTCCATTCTCCATAAACTCGTAAACAAGGCAGCCTTGATCGGGACATGCTCCGAGAAGAAGAATCAAATGCGGATGATGAATTTTGCTCAAGATCTTAAGCTGCAGACACCAGAAAATAAAAGGGATAAATATATTACAAATCCAATATTTTCTAAATGAGTAACGTTAAGTTTACATTCGTAGCATATTTCATACTGTACACGCTGACGTATCAAGTTGTGATTAGTCTAATTAAAGATTTATTATAATTAAAATAATTATTTATGATATTCATTGCATCAGTACGTGTCAGCGTGTGCAGTAAGAATTTATATTAAGAAGTTAAACCTATCATAAACCATTTTTATTTATATCAAATTGCACATACCTCCTGCAAGAATTGCTGGTTTTTTTTACTCTCTCTAGTATGAAGAACCTTCACAGCTGAAACAGTATTCCGTAAATAACATTTATAAACCGTTCCATAAGCTCCGATTCCGATCTTGAGATCCTCCGAGAAAGACAAAGTCGAAGCTGCGATCTCTTCCCATGAAAATATTTGGTATTTCTGCAATGCCCCCATTAGAGTGCTCTGAAGCTTTTCTTTTTCTCTTTTATCTTGCATGGCAGTGGCCTCCGCTTAGGGCTGGCAATTGNAACCCAACCCGTCGAATATTGGTCGGATATGGATCGGATATCAAAATTGATCGGATACGCTTTGGGTTAAAAATTTCCAAACCCGAACCCGCCGGATCGGTTATTTTTTAGAAAATAACCGAACCGAACCCGTGGGTCCCACCCCTACCTCCGCTTCTCTCCTCTGCGTAGCCTCTCTTTCAGCGCGTTCCCTCGTCAAAATGGCTTCTCTTTGTGCAGCTTCGGATTTCTCCCTCATTTGATCGGCCAGTTCTTTGGCAGCCACCTCTTTCATGCGAATATCCTTGAGCTTTGTAGCTTCTTCCAATCGTATTGCACTTAGACCGTGTGCCTACACGAAAAAAAAAGAACAAAGTTTGGAGATTTGCAGCTTTCATTTGTGTTAAGTCTTTAAAAAGACTTAATTACAATACTCTTTTACTTAATAATAATGATAGGATTTGAATGATAAATTTTATAACAATATATGTTTGCTTAGCAAATGTTGTCGTGTCACGGTAGCATCAGCGCGTATTCATTTTTTACGATAAGTTTTCCGATATTATTCACTAATTATCGTGTATTTCAGATTTAATTCAAAAGAAAAATATATCAAATGAGATTTTCATTGACAATGTGCAAAAAAAAATCAGTTTTAAATCATAAACAAAGTGATTGTGCGAACAGAGTTTATGATATTTTTCGGGACACTTTTAGAGAACAACAATGGAAGATAGAACAAAATCTTACATCAAAGTATTAAAAAATGAAGCTGTTACCTTTCGAGTAGCATCAATAGCCTCCTTTTGAGCAAGCGCGAACATTCCTTGTGCATGTCTTAGTTCATTTCTCAGCTTTTCAAGCTCAAAGTTAACATTATCCTAGAACATGAATGTGATGAATGATTTATTTGAAAAACAATTCGCACCCACAAACAAACTGCATTAAAATACCTGACTTTTGCATGCCCGAAGACTGAGAAAACCCAAGGACGAAGCTCGATCAGAAACTTGTGAAAAACCATCAATTGTCAAGCTGTTCAAACTAGAGAAACTATTCAACTCATTTTCACCGACACTGGAACCAATACCATCAACCTTCCTAGCTTCCATATACCTTCCTTCAATGGAGTTTTTTCTTATATTATTAATAAGAGTCTGGTTGATGGTGGAGAGGGCTTGATATGGCTGCCTCGGAAGAGACAAAGAATTGAGAGAGTACGAACTATCCGAGCCGTAGTCTGTGTATGCATATTTTCACAAAAACAATGACTATAAAAATCTATTTTAACTAAGGAACTAATGATCTAAATTCATAAGCTTTTTTATTTTATTTTATGCAGATAAATTAGAAGTTCAAAGCTTGCAACAAGTGCATACCACTTTGTGTGCTTGAAGTGTATTTCGGAGAAGAGTTTGGAGAAGAACTTGTATCGCCTTTTCCGCTAACGTTAGGCACAACATTTGGTGGACGTATAGACACTAATTTTCCTTTCGAAATAGCATAGACTGTATATGATACAGGGGCACTGACCGAGATTTTCGAGGACAAACCATTAAGCTTCCTGCCAAAAACTCAACTTAAATACTTAAAGTTAGCATAGTTTAAGGTTTAATCCTTGTTTACCTCGAAAAAAGGCCACGAGATGATGCTCCGATGACAAGATTTTCGGCATTGCACTTAGCAAGTTCCTCTGATATTGCATTTGCCACATCGTTGGATTCAATTATTTTAACATCTAAATGAACCTGCATAAAAATAGAGTAAATTTAAGATATCAAACGATTAAATTTTCACTGAATAAAAGATGGAAAATCGAACCTTTTTTTGAGCGAACATCTTCTTATAAGGAAGAAGCCTTTCACTGGCCTGACACTCTACGTCATGTCTGTATGCAGCAACAACATCTTCGCGGACTCCAGAAATTGGAATCAAATTCCCCACTGCAAGATTTAAAAACGAAAATGTCAAACCCAATAAGCATACAAATTCGATATAGGAAACACATATATTCATTTATTTCTGACTATTTTTTGTGGAATAATTTGATATTTACGCTCTAATCATACCATGCAACACTTTTCATTATTCTGGTGATTACTTCAAATGTTTATGTCATACTAAAATAAGTGAAAGATATGTAATTGTAGAATTACTGGGAGTTGGAACAGCTGTGATCTTCGGATAAATGTGTAATAACTTGAAATTAATGATCCCACACGGAAGAAACTTCTCGATTGACCATCTAACAATATATTTACTCTTGCTCTTTCCATTGATAGCCACTGCAACGACCATAGTGGGGAGAGACAGATCTTCTTTAGCCTCCATTGTTATGCTAAAATAATTTAAACTGAAGTAATCTGTAACATGGAGACAAGTACACACTCAGAAATAAAGTCGCTCAAATCAGAGACAAAGAACTGAAACCAAAAGCAAATATGAAGAAGAAAAAAGTGCAGGAAGAGAGAGAGATCTATGAAACCAACTAGAAAGAAGATTGCGCAGAAAAAGAATTTTCCAAAAAATCATGAATTACCACAACTCTACAGCACAAACTTCCAGACATAAAAAAAAAAAAAAAGACAAACGGAGAGATGCGATTTTTTCAGCCCTGGAATACCCCAAAATCATATTACACACTAATTACTTTGGAAAAACAGTTTACACGATCATCTTCAGAGAATAACAAAAGAAAATTATCTAAAAATATTCTCAAACTGGTCAAAAACAGTCCCAAGAAAGAAAACAATTGCCATACCTGCAGCTTAGAAGCTAAGCATAGGCTTCACCTCCTACATCTAAAAGCTGTAACCTTCACGTTGACACCCAGAAGAACGCGACTTTCCAAATACCCAAAATCATAAATCCAGCAGCAGTGGGGGTAAGGAAACAGTCTCTGAAAACAACGGATGACTATTAAAAAACAACTAACCAAACCAAGTGGGTATTGTTTTTTTCGAGGAAACTGAAGAACAGAAAGTTTTTATTTGGTTTTCTTGGCTGTTCATATAATCCTGGCTTGCTTATCTGGTTCACAAATGGTTACCTGAATTAGTTGTTTTGCACAAAAATTCACCTTAAAATCATGCATAAACACTGATCAAGACATTTGCGGTGCGACCCTGAATCAAGACTCTAATTTTACATTTTGTTCTTTCGTCAAAATGTAAAATTTTTCAGTAATTGTCGGGTTGTTCCTTGACAATTCAAAGTCTTCGCAGTGAGTCAATGAGCGACTAATAATGATTTTTATACCAACCGCTCACATTATTATAGTCAAAGTCTACTCTCGTGTTAATTCATGTACTTGCTTGAAAATAAGATCGAATCAAACCGTCTCATGGTTCGGTTCGGTTTCTTTATAAACCATTGTACAGACATTCTATAAGAGGCATTTCGTCAAACACATGAGAGACACTCGATGTACTGATATACATCAGTCCATCGATATAAGCTCCCATAAACTTCTTCTCCATCATCGATTTCAAAAATCACCTTCCAGGTACTTGATTTAACGTTGTACCTTATTAATTTACCTCGAATTTCGAGAATCATGTAGGACCCATCTTCAACCTCGTCCTCCTCTGCAATACAGAGCAGTGAAAATCCGAAAAAGTCGGGCTCCCATGGCCGAATGCCATTGTTCATTCCAATTTCTGGAAAATTCAGTTTGAGATTTTCCAAATCAACTCTGTATTTCACAAACCAGCCAGAGCGATCTTCTTCCATTTCATAGATATTGAGCTTCGTGGTCTCTGGGTCATTGATTTCCACCAGCAGCAAACGCCCTCCTGATTCGCCGACGTACCCGACGTTTCTGTCGCTCCGACCATCAGGAATTTCCGGCATTGACATTTCGTGAAATGTTTCATCGTTAATTTCGAAGTAAGTAGAGCTTGTTCCTGAACTGATCCAGAAGATCACTCCATTGCAATACACTCCGTGGCTCATATCAACGGGACGAGATGAAATCGCTACGGATTTCCTCCACGGTCCACCCTCAGATGAATAGATGTAGATTTGATGATTTTCAGACGAATAACTGCAGTCTTTAACGCAAACAACTTTGTAATAAGAGGACTTTGAAGGTTCAAAGGCTAACGAAATGCCGTTAATGAACAATGGATTCCGGACATTTGCTTGTATTGGAGGAAGTCTAGAATACTGTTTCGTCGTTGGATTGTAAACAAAGTAATTCGAACTCAGATCATTAAAACCACACAGCAATAAGCCATTGCAAGACTGCAAGATTCCAGCAGTTCGATGATCGAAAGAAAGAGAACCGAACGGAGGACCGGACGGGTTAGGAGTCAGATTAATGAAGTCGTATTTGTGGCAAAGGCGAGTTAAGAGGAGGCCGGAAGGGTTAGGGCGGCGGAGGGAGGTCCGGCGGTGAGAGAAGAGGGGGTCGGAGACAATAGAGAGCCACTGCTTGGAGACAGATTTGAACTTGAGAAGGGATTTGACGGGGAGACGAAGAAGGATTAAGATTAGGAGATCGACATTGGAGGCGATGATTTCGGCAGAAAACGCAGAAATGGCGGAGGAAGACGGAGTAGAATTCCGGAGAGTCTTGGCTGATTTTGAGGAGAGCATGGTGATGATAAAAATTGATGGAATTAGGGTCGTGCAGTGGGATTGATGGTCACAAGAATGGCGGATTTATAGAATTTGCAGAGGAAGGTCGCATGGAAATCTTAAGCTGCAGAAGAAGATTGCGGGGAAAGCTTCGTACTTCGTAGTCACAGACGACGACTATTCCAAACTTATAACGAATTAATTAATTAAAGAAAATTATNAAATGAGATCAGAATTGTCAGTTTCAATCCGGTTTTTATTCTAATTTTTGAAAAACCATGATTTATTAGCTGATTCTGATCTTTAAAAGTAAAAAACTGTGAAACTAGAACCGAGATCATAGGTCAAAAATTTAGTAAAACTCAACTCAAACTCAATTAAAATCTTAAATAAATTCTAAAATTAGTTATAAATCAGCTCAATCACTTAAAATCTGACTCAAATATAATAAAATATATATATTTTAATTTTTTTAAAATAAAATAGAATCAAGTTGAAACCAAACTGGAATCGTTGGTTCTAGTTCCGGTTCCAAAATTTTGGAACCGTGAGTTACAGTTCCAGTTCTATTTCGAGATAAAACCAATCTGAACCAGCCCATGCCCACCCCTACATCCTACTATTATTATTTGTCAATTTGGTAATCACTTAGGATAAAATTCAAATATGTGTTAATATTCTTTTCATCGATTGCATTGATTTTGACTAGGCCAATAATTTCTTCCCTCAAATTTGAGAAATTTCGATAACGGTCAATCAATTGAAACTTTATTCTTGTAAAAATTAGAAAGTATAAACTGATAATGCACGGAAAGTAGAATCGATGAAAAAGAATCAACTTCAACAGAATTGACGGAATAGTTAACAGGTTCGAGTTTTTAAAGAATTTCAAGATAACCGCTACAAATACCTTCATACCGGACAATTTACCGCTATCATGTCAAAAAATTTACTCATCCAAAGAGAAGATTCATACCACGGATTCGAACACGTAGATTGTCATCGAGATCGACGATCGGGTGTCTGCTAAACTCCCGGACCGGAGGCGAACAAGTTCACGAGGCCCCGAAAGACTTGTGCAGAGAGTTGGTGGGCATGAAAGAGCTCTCCATCCAAATTCCACACGCTTTGATTGCCAAAAGAAGTGAATGTGAAGGCTGTGGTCTGTATAAATCGCCGTAGAAGTTGAAGAAGAGAAATGGAAACAAAACGGGAAAGTGGGAAGAAAGCATACCATGCGATGCTCCACAAATTTGAAGTTCATGGGATTTCCACCTCTCTTGGCAAGCTGAGTAAGGTGCCTGTTTTTGACAATGATTTTAGTTAGAACATCCAACGATCTCAAGGGCGAGCAAAAACGAGCGAACTCAGTTAGTTTTTACATGATGGTCTCTTTTACATCAAAATTTACCTAATCTTTTCTCCATATGTACCATTTATTAATTGGTGTAAATAATTTATTTTAAGTGGCATGACTCTCCTTTAGGGTGGGCAAAACTGAACTGGAATCGATTAGTTTTGGTCTAATTTTATCCTCAATTCTTAAAAACGATGAAATCGGAACATGATTAGGATAAAAAATGATTCAAAATCAGATAAAACTGACAAAAACCAAATAAAATCTAATATAAACTCAAAAACCGATTCAAAACTCGGTCTAATCACTCATATATAAGCTAAATATAATAAAAACATATACATATTTTTTTAAATATGAAACCGGACTAGGACAAAACAGACGGCACCTTACTTCACAATTGATTCATTCCAGAACCAAGCTGAACCGTGCCCACCATTTCTTGTATTACATAATTAATTAACATATATATACATATTTTACAATAATGAGCTAGAATAACTAAAAACATTCCTATTTCTCTATTTTTTTCACCCTCTATGTTGGTCATAAATGAAAATGAGAGAGCTACTTTCAGAATCCGGGAAGAGTAGATTTACCAGAGATAAAAGGCATGGGGGCAGTCTTTGATCATAATAAGGTGAAGAAAACCGTCGGACAGGTGGGCATCGGCAACCAAACCGTCTGGGGCCCTTTCATTTCGACATGATATTACAGCTGCTCCGATGCTTAGAAATTGCCCTCTAGATTTCACCCATTTTTTATCTTCTCCAGATTGTCCTGAGAGCTTCTCAATTTGCTTTGTTTTACAGACAGTGCAGTTAACTCGGCATGGAATTCTGTCCAACTTATTTGAACTTATTACTTCTGATTTGGCTTCTAGATAAGCTACTTCTGCCTCGTATGTACTGAAAGATAAGAGAAAAATAAGTAACCTTACTGCACTCAAATGAACAGGTTTTCGTTTTAAGAGTAAACAATTTGCATGGTATGAATAAATGTTCCTCATAAAACGTGAAGTAATAACTTAATGAACTATCAAATGGAATCAAAGCAACTCATGCCTTCGAGATCTTAATTTTTGAAATTCAACAGTGATCTTAATTTTTTTGGCTCACTATGCATTATCATTCCATTTTGAGAAGATTTTAACGTTCAATCACGGAAGATCCCTTTTGTTTGCACAGAAAAAATGAAATGCTACCCTTATTCGCCAAAAGTAAACACTGAAAGCCTGTGCTACAGTTTGTATGAAAGGTTACAATTAGTTACTTTTCATCTTCTGGTTAGAAAAACTCATTACAATCTTCTTTATCTTCTATATATTGCAGGGATTGATGAGTCCTAGGTTCTCTGTTTTACTTCCCAAAAATATAAAAACAAAGAGGCTGCTTTTTAAAATACAAAAACAAAGATTCAGCAGAACTAATTATGTTCATCTGGAAGAAACTGAAAACTATGAATCGGTCTGAAAACTATGAATCATGCAAAACATGAGTTGCATGATTGGGACAAAATTTCAACAAAAAGGCTAGCCCCCTATAGTTAACAAAGCTATGAAAAAAAAGATTTTGATAATATATCCTACAATACCTGTGCCTCAAAAACACTGTTGTTCCAGCATAATCATACCGTATTGGCCCCATCCAGCGATATTTTTCACTCTCTGCTATAACATCTCCATAAAATCCATATCTAAAGAGAGATAAAACTTTGAAAAATATTATTCACATTCATTCAAAGATCTCAACGCAGAAATTATCAAAATGTAAGAGGGGGATAAAAGTAAGAATAAAGTGTGAACAATAAAAAAAATTAGAGAAGATAAATGAAAATAAATTTTTTCAGTTAAAAACTATCTAGATTTCCTAAAAACTCAAGTCTAAGTAATAAAGGAAACTAACCCAGCAAAAGAAGCAGCATAACGAACAAATGGTTCAACCTTTGAAGTGGCTGTTGTTTTCCATCTAACAACTTGAGCAATATCAACGCAAATCTTTTCACCCAGCACAATTTTTAGCGCAGATGTAGTAGCATCTCTCGATCCAGTAGTGCTGAAAAGACCAACCAACTACATTAGAGCTCCAAAATTAGATAAGCAGAGTGTGGACAAAGGTTGAATGAGATTATGAGAGGAGAAATTGATATCTCATTAATAAATTTTTTAGAATATGTAAGAATTATATCAATCGCAGTTTGCATTTACCATAGTTATTGAGTTGTTTTCATCTACATGTTAAGATATGATTCCCCATAAAAATGGAAAAATAAAGCTTTTGAGATAGAAAAGAAGAATGCGAGAATTTGAAACAATATTAAATGAGCTCAAAGATGTCAAGCTTTTGAGATAAAACATAAGATATAAAAGATGACCGAGTGCCTGCCAGTTCATGTTTGCCGTTATGACATTAAATCTTCAAAATATTTGCTTTTAGTTTGACAGAGAAACAAACATTATGACAGCAGTAAATACATCTAGCCTCATTTATATAAAAAAAAATATTCGAAACTCAGATAAAAAGTACATCTTAAGAAATAATTTCAAATTTTCAGAATATGTGCAAACCAAAAACCAACTAAGACATATTTTATAACCCCCAAATATATATATGTATGTGTGCTACAGTAATATCAAATATTATTGATGGTAAAAAGTCTTACAAGACCCTAATATGAGAAGAGCTAAAATTAAGTAAATACCACATTACAATGGCATCAGTTGAACCAGCAGGAATGATTCCAAATCTAAACCATTTATCTCCAAAAGAAATTTCTGAATCTCCGCCTGTTGAATTAAAAGAAGAGGCAGTATTCATTTATATATAGTAACAAATCATTATCTATGTTAACTCTGGTTTGGAAGCAAGGTAGTAATTACAAAAGAATTACGGTAAGTAGCTCTTAAAACATATGAAATTAATATACCTTTACTGCAACTTCCACCTTCAGTAGCTGTAACCTCGTACAGATAAAATAAAATCAGATAAATCGTGATACAACCAAAAATAAAATCCAGTGCTTTAGTTGCATAAACAAATTTTTCCACTGCACGTACTATAACTCGAGAAATCTTCTCCACGATCTTGTGTGCTAAAAGAGAGAAGGGGTAACTGGTCCACAATTTTGATTTCAGTTTCTGATTTGTTATTAGTACTACATGAAGTTTCACTAGAGAATGCAGTATCCGAAGGGTTTGGAGGATAAGAAGTTTTATGCCTTGAAACAAGGAAACCATTTAGGATCTCATTGAAGAAACCATCGCCACCCTGAAAAATTTATAAGTAATAACATCACTGATACTTTTACAAATCTAGTTTTTCTCATTTTAATCTTGTTTTATAAATGAAAAGTACATCTACGGTAAAAGCTACAAACTGTTAGAAAGAAAAACGGCTGAAAACAATTGGAAATATATTTGAAGCTCATCGGAGATTAAATACCCAATGATTTGTATAAAAAAGTTATTCTTTCTCATAACTCTAACACTTGAGTGAAAAATGAATTAAATATGTGGCCTGGGATATTAGTGAAATCGTTCTCTCTCAGGAAGAAATTTGTATTTCTTTTTTACTAATTACTCAACGATTTAAGTCTTTGGGTTTTTTGGACAGTAATACTTAGTACGCAGAAGGCATTCAAGAAGTAGTAAATCATGGATCAAATACTTACAACAGCGATAACACCATCATATGATTTAAGCTCTTCATCTGCAGTGGATGCCATCACATCAAATGCGTGACCAGCCTTTTCTGTCACAATGACCTGTCATGGATTAGAAATGAAAATAACTATCAAACAAATTAGGAATGATCCCTTTTATGACAATTAATTAGTTTTCTGTGATTTTTTTAGCTTCTTAGATTTGATGATAATTTAACAAAGAATATATAATAAAAATTTATTCGATACCATTAAATATATTCAAAGTTATTGCAGTATCTGAATATAAATAATAAACTGTGAAAAGAGAATTATGAATAAAATATTACCTTTGTCTTAATATTAGAACGACGAAATATAGGAGCAACAGTTTCCCAGACTCTCCAGCCTTTCCCTTTTCCACTCTTTGGGTGAACAAAAACCTAGAGCATTCATAATAAAACTCATGACCTTTCTTTTGCTAAACCAATAACAAGAAATACAAAAAATCAAGAAAACCCTACTCTTTTTTGGCTCATTTTCAGAACTCACCAAAATATTCTTTGGTCTTCCAACTTCTAGGTCCAGAGAAGATTTAATACGATTTGCCCACATGTGACACGTTTGTAAATCTTTGTGAGAAAATGTGTAACTAACAAGCACCCAACGAGAAGGTTGAGATTTATCCTTTTGGAATCCATGCACTATCAAGTTGTGCATACGGAACTGTTGCCAAAAAGAAAATACATATCACAATATCCAAATAGGCAGAAGAAAAAAAACGATTATTTATTGATGCATACCTCAGATTCATTGGAGAGTAGACCTCCTTGATCATTCTGAAGATTTGATTCGCCATTTGTTTGACACTCTATGACCTCGACAGCATATATCTCGGAAATTTTAATCTCTTTTTCAACTTTGGGGATGAGTTTAATGCCGAAACAAAAAGATTCATCCTGTTCTCAGATTAGAAAGAGAATCTTAAAATGATGCTTATCAATTATTAGATTGGCTTGAAATATCAATCCCCCATTCCTCTCAAATTTTAGTCCATAATCTACTTTCAAAAGATAATGGCTACAATGTCTATGAAAACTGCATCCAGATTCTCAGACAATATTATTCCAATAGTTGAAATTTATAATTTATCAGCTCCATTCGATTTGCAGTTGGGAAAAAATTATTGGGTTTATAATCAATATCAGGGCAGTCCGGTACAAAGACCAGAACTGTTAAATGGGATAATATAATGAAACTCCATAAAATTAGCTCTTAAAATTACTATAATGAAAACACATGGCATCGCAAATACAATTGTACTACATGTTAAATTCCAACTGATAATGGAAGAGAAGGGAAATGACTACGAATGAATTTTAAGACAATGCTGCAGGAAACAAACATGAAAATGCGGAAAAAGTGAAGCCAACAGCCCTCCTAAGGATACAAATTAAAAAATATATATTAATCAACTAAGTAAAAGCATGAACCGTCCTCATTACAGCAAAGAATTTTACCATATGAACATTCCAAGAAGGTGAAAAAAACAAAGAAGACAGCAATAGTAGAATAGCTGAATATGAAGCATATAAACAACACATTCAAAAAAACAAGCTCGAAGGACACATAATCAATATCAAACAAGAATTAAGTTTTGAAAAAACTTACATTACTGGAAGCATCAAGAACTTTCCAAGACAGCCCATCTGAATTATAGGTAACTGCAACTTCTCTATTTTCCAAGAAAAAAACCGAATTCAGATCCAATCCTCGGCCTCCTTGTGGCTCATCTTTGAAACCAGAATTAGAAGAACAGCTTCCAACGTTTTCCATTTATAGAACTTCGAAAGAAATCCACTCGCTTTGCGAAAACAAAATCCAACCCGATTCTTGAATTTCACAACATTTCCATTTGCAGGAAGATCCAGCTATGAAGTTTCGAGAGAATTCGCGCGGTTTTGCTTATTCAATCGCAATCACTCGTTGACCCTCGTCCTGACCAACTGAAATCAGCTTTAAAAGTTGATCCAAGAACTCCTGAAAACCAGGACGCGATCGTAGGCCTGTAACTTGCGGGCAAACACCGATATATCCGTGCCCCAACATTAAAATAAATTAATTAATTACTAAATAGTTGAACAAATAAATTATTTTTCATTAATAAAATTGTTATTCTTCAATATTTTTTAGAATAAATATTAACTTTTTTATTTCAAAATTACAAAATTAGTTGAAATAAATAATTTAAATAAATTCATTAATAAATATCTTAAATTTTATTATAATTTTAACTAATTTTAATAATATATGTTCATTTAAATAATATAATTGATTAATACAAATTTATAAAAAGATTTTTATTTTTTTAAGTTTAAATAAGTTAAATAAAATATAAATATTTTATATGTCGATATCAGTAAATATTTTCTAATTATTAAAGGTGTGACATGTCAAGCACCTCTCATGGCTGCACCATGAAAACTCGAACGTCTTCCATTCCGGGCTTCTCACCGAGTACGGAAACGTCCATCCGTGGCAAGCTCCGGCAAGGGTCCCATTCCTGTGGACCGTGAAACCGGCCCCCATTGGGAAATTTCTTCACGATGGCCAACTTTGGAGATGGAAAAGATCAAACCGGGTTTTCCTTGTTCAAGAAATCTTCATGTACGTGTCTCGTTTACCTTAACATTAATTGCACTCGTAATTCATAATCGATACCAAGAATTAGAGAGGGAACTCAGCAAAGATAAAAGCGGAATCACAAACATCGATCATAAATACACAAATTTCACCAAGAACGAGTTCGAGACTCTACGACATTACAACAAACGGGTCATATCGACAAATTCATGTCAAGCTCGGTGGGCTCGACTCACCACGACGACCAACAGAACAAGAATGGAGAGAAGGAATGAAGTTCTCACCTTTTCATCAAATGGATCTCTCTCAGTCGCTTCTTTCTTAGCCTCATGAATCAATTCTCTCACCATTTCCAAAAATTTTCCGAACAGCTCTCGGCATTTCGCCTTCGTCCCATTCAAAATCCATTTCACAACGCCCCTAACCGTGCTCGAGANAGTTCGAGACTCTACGACATTACAACAAACGGGTCATATCGACAAATTCATGTCAAGCTCGGTGGGCTCGACTCACCACGACGACCAACAGAACAAGAATGGAGAGAAGGAATGAAGTTCTCACCTTTTCATCAAATGGATCTCTCTCAGTCGCTTCTTTCTTAGCCTCATGAATCAATTCTCTCACCATTTCCATAATTTTTCCGAACACCTCTCGGCATTTCGCCTTCGTCCCATTCAAAATCCATTTCACGACGCCCATAACCGTGCTCGAGATGTTTGGCTCATCCCCGTTCCCTTCTGAACTATCGAAGATATTATTTTCTGCATCATTGGAAGGAAAATTTAATACGATTATGGAAATCACGTCAAATTAACTTCAAATGAATAAGTGTCGTATAAACTGTGGATGTGTAACATGACTAGAATCGAAATTAATATAATTGAGCATGGCAGTAGAATAAACCTGAGGAGAAGGACTGTCTGAGCTCTTGAACGGCCTCGTTGTTGAGAACTGCGTCCCAAACAGCTTGGTCCGATGACAAAGATACAACCATTCTCTATTCGTATAGGTACACACACATGAACGCAAATATACGAGTGTATCCAGAATTATAAACCATTTATATATATATTATTCATGTGATTATAATATATAAATGATTAAATTATTTTTTGCCAATAAACTTAAAATTCTAGTTTATAGTGGCACAAGAATCAAAAGTCCTGAGTTGAAATCTAAACATAGCAAAAAAATTAACTCCAATAAAAAAAATAAGGACTGAAGAAACTAGCCAATCTGCGAGGAAAAACATCAAGAAATATATATATTACTGAATTATTTTGAAATCAACTTTTAAAATTATTGGTAATTAAACGATATCCAATATGTTCAATTCGAGGACTTTTATGTTTCCAGTGTTACTAAAAATCAACAAAATTCAGTTTGAGCACAATGGACCAAGATGAAACAAGCCTAGCAAGTGATTAAGAATGCCAATTTTCCTCCAAAACTATCAAAATAAAAATATAAGTTTTCTTCACTGATTCCACAGACGTTGCAAGCATTAATAAATCGAACCTGAATCGAAGGATCGGTTTGCAACAAATGGAAGGCGTCGTAAACTTGGTCCGCTCCTTGCATTTGGCACATTCTTGAATTATACGAATAAAACGGCGGTGGTTCGATCCAATCTAATTCGGACCCAACTGACAAAACTCGATGATTCACACCCCGACGCGATCCGAAATTCTCTCCGTCAAAAGGAAGATCATCCTTAAGAAGTTGTGGAGACGAAACCGAGCCTAAAACCCTGCGTATCAATTTCACCATCACAATCATTGATAAATTTATATTTTCAATGAAAAGAATTATATTCATGGAGCCATGCTATGATGTTCTGTTGTCGTTATGGACAAGTATGAACAAAGATTACAAAAATGAACAAAGGAGTGCTCGATTCTCTACATATTATGAATCAAACACCGTGCAAAATACGAGTTTTAGGCAACGAGATTAAATGAGAAGAATCCTTTTGAAAAAAAACTACGAATTCTACATTGAAAACCTAATTATAACTTGAAGTTTGAATTAAAGTTTACATGTATTTACACAGTAAAGCCAAAGTCCAAAGGAATTTTAAAATTACTCTTGTCAACTAACTATATAGTCTCTGTAAAACACCACTTGAAGAAGCAAATACAGACCTTCAAAGTTTAGAATCTTTACTAACAGGAAAACAAATCATTATGAATCTTTGAGAATTATTATATATACATGGAAAATTTACCAAAGATTACCAATGCACAGAAACGAAATCAACAATCTGCGGATAAAATCGACAGAAAATAAGAAATTCAAGAAGAAATTCTTACTGGTGAAGAGCAGAGACGGCGGTTTGAACCTCGTCAATGGAAGGAACAGGCCCGAAGAAAAAATCATCGAACTCTAGATTCGAATTTTCATCTTCAAATCCATCCACAGATACCCAATCAAACTCTTCGCACTGGTTAAAAGCCTGCCAACCGGTGGCCGCAGAAGCAGAGGGGAACGGATTAGAGAAGGGAGGCGAAGAAATGGAAGATAAGCAGAGATTGGGGGAGAAACTAGGTTTCCGAGCAGCCCTAGAACTAGAAGTAGGAGAAGAAGGACAGTTAGAGGAAGAAGAAGAAAAAGGGTCTTGAAATCCGCCATTGGAGACTCCAGCTCGAGTCACAACCCTGCTTACAGACCTCAACACGTTTCCTCCGCTTCCAAATCTCATTCCTTTCCCTCCAAACATGGCGATAATGGGGTTTTCTCTCTCTACTGTTTACTGTTTCTCTCTACCCTCGATTAATGGTGGTCAGATTTTGGAGCGGATGATCCATCTGCTTCGCTTCCGCGGTTACTCTGCTCATCTCTTCCAGACGGATTTTGTTTTAATTAGAAAGATATAATTATTTTAAATTTTTATTTTATTTTGGGTTTTATTAATAAAAGATAATATTATTTTCAAAGAACAATAACTAATTTCTACTCTAATAATTAAGGAAAATCTAGATTAGGACAAAGGGATTAGAAAACTAAACGAGCTTTGACCTTTTCAAAATATTTCTTTTTATTTAAACTCCAATTGCATGATTTGACACGTTGAATAAATAATTTAATTAATTAAGTTAAACGATGAAACCAATGCAACCCCTAAATAATTAGGGTTGTTCTTAATTTTATAAATGGGTGATAGGAAATTCAATAATTAATGTATTTAATTACAAATAGTAAAACAAAAATAATAATTATTTTAAACATTAATTATTAAACACTGTGTATTTAAAGATTTAAAAATCATAAAATGTAATTTTACTTTTTAATTATTTTGGTAATAATTAATTAGTACAATTAATATTTTTATCTTATTAATTATACAATATCAACAAAGATTAATGATTTTCACTTTATTTTCATACCCAAAAAAATGAATTAATATTCTTATATGAAAAATAAATTGAATGTATTATTTTATATTGGAATTACAATAAATTAATTAATTTAGTAAATTTGCCAGGTTTCACAGTTGTCGTCCATGTATCTGCTCAAGTGTCGTCTTCTGCTTCACTACTTGTCGTTGCTTCGGCTTTGGATTGCATGAGCTCCACCCTCAAACTCCTCTCCTTCGCCTACATCAAAAACAAATTTTATCAAACCCATTCTTGGTCCAGCCATTCTAAATAAGTAGCCAATGTACCAATTGAAATGTGACACGTGGCAAAAGGAAGACTATACCAGCAACGCAGAAATAGAGGAAACGGCTTTCTCCATTTGGTCCAGCCATTCTTCTTCTTCTTTGAATACGCTCAGCCTTTCTGTAACCACGTACAATATTTTTTCTATAGGCTGAAACAAATATAACATGTTATAATAGAAATTCAGCTATTTTCAGAATATTTAAAAATTAAAATAAAATGTAAATTAAAAGAAAAATAAAATTGAACCTGGAAGAGGCAATTCAGGGTCACGGTCTGTACGTTGTTCATAGCTTTCTCTGCGCTGCTTATTGCTTGGTGCAAAGAATCCACGTCACCCTAATTAAATTATTATTGTTTTATTAAATTAATTATCGAGGAGTTATTTAATATTATAAAATTAAAAAATAAACCTTAGCTCCATGAATTAAAGGTAATTTGAGGGATAATGCTGATAAAGCCCTGGCTAAACTCCCAACTGATTCTTGATTTTTCTTCTCCAATTTCGCCCACCGGTTGAGCAAAGAGATGTGAGGATAGACGATCGTGCACACTCGAATCTCGGTTTTTAGCTGTTGTATTTCGATCTTCTTCTCTACGTTCGAGTTTCTTAGTCTCAGATTCCTCAGCCATATCGTGAATAGTTTATCCTGGAAATGCCAGAGAAACACAAAACTATATCATACAAAGAGTATCGCGTAATGAAATCACGAGTTTAATGAAATAGAGATAATCCATCGTCATGAAACGTAAGAACCCGTCTTTAGATGATATTTGTATTTAATTTTTTGATAAAATTGATATATAGCTACGATTAAATATCGAGATGAGCATAATTCAGTTCAGTCCAGTTTAATTCAGTTTTATGAATTGCCCGTTGATTCATAGTTCTAAAGGTTCATAGCAGGAACACGAGTTTAGGAACGACCCGGACATAACTTTTATGTGGTTTGGTTCGGAGATTTAAACACGTAATATATAAATTATTTAGATTTGGAATGGCTTTTTAGAGTCTAAGGTCACATAAACTTTAATTATTTTAATAATTAAAATATAAATATTAAAACCAAAAAAATGTCGACTTACCTCCATAGCTAGCTTTGAATCTTTAATGGCAGCTTCGGCCTTCAAATTGATAAACCTCATCTGCAACAATCGATTATTCAAAACCCTAATTCTATGTACCTCCTTTTCTTCTATTTGTGGCACCTTTTTCTGCCGGAAATACTTCCACACCCCACCACCGGAAAATCTCTCCGGCTCCGGCGAACATTCCGACGGTTTCGTCTGAACCCACGACGACCTTCCCGGCGATAATGCCCAAGCCGACGGAGAACTAGCCGATACGGATTTCGATCTCTCTGTCATGGCCGAGCCGATCAAATTCCTCGAACTATTCAAGTACTTGAAGAAATTCTCCCTATTTTCTTGGCTACTTTTCTCCTCGGTTTTTTTCGATCTCGATCTAGTCATCGACGCCGGAGCTCCGACGATTGACCTATCGCTCGTACTCCCCTTGCATGAACTGTTTTCGGGCGGCGTTATGGCTGCCGGAGCGGGTCGACTTTGGCTCCGAACAAGACGAGGCAATAATGCTGGCTTAGCCGGAGACTTTTTCCGGCCATAGCTTCTCGTGTTTTCCATTCTCTTTGATCGGGAAACTGCGAGCCGATGAAGTTTTATGTTATATGGATCGAAATCATGCATAAATGTAGACTTTGAGAGCATATAATAAATAAATATCTACGACAATTAAAGGGTCGATGGCACGTTGAATGAGACATGTAAGTTGACTGCATGTCTCCTACTTAGAGTTAGAGCATGACACAATATATTCTCTTAATTTTTTTAATAACCAATTTTAGAATTTTTCTTGAATTTATAAAAAATTACACAANTTATTTGTATATAAATTAGAAAACTAGTGATCTATGCATTTTTTTAAAATAGTATTAATATCAAAACGTATATAAGAAACAATACATTTGAATTTTAACATCTTATAATATATAGTATAACGATAACTGAACCAGGACGGTTCGGTTTAAGTGATAAAATTACTAGTACTGTCATCGAACCGAACCGTGAACAAACCTATCAATTACCGTTAATTTCTGACGGCCGTGTCTCAGCGGTGGTGGCACAGTCCGGAGCTAATCATATAAGAAGGCGACGCTGCAAGTACTTTCATAGGCAGAGACGAAGAGAGATGAAGGGGAAGGGGAAGGGGAAGGGGAAGGAGAAGGAGAAAGTGCCGTTTGTGACAATCCCTAAAATCAGCAACGGAGTGCTGGTGGCCGATGATCTTCAATCGGATCTCAATCAGAAAGATTCATTCTCTTTCCCTGCCGTTCGATTCTCGTCTCGGAACACTTCCTCCAAATACGATTTCGTCAAGGTCGGTTTTCTTTCCAATTGCGTTTTAGTCTCTAGAAAACAAGACAAGATGATGCATGAAATTGGAAGTGCAATTGGTTCGTTTCCATCGGCGACTTGTCCGACGTTTCTTCCTTTTTTTTTTTTTTATTGTTCTGGAGCTTTGCAGTAAATGAATTGGAAGAGAAACTATATCTATTTGAATCGGGGATTTTGCAGCTGCTGCGCATTCGTATCTTATTTCACTCTGGTTCTGTTGCGGATTGCATGTGCTGTTTTTTTTTTCGGCATCCTTAGCTGATTTGATTGTATTTGTTGACGTAGATTTATTATCTTCTCATCGTTCCAGGTCAAGGTGTGGTTAGGAGATAATGCGGATCACTATTATGTTTTATCCAGATTCTTGCTCAGCAGGATGTTAACGGTTACAAAGGTTCATCATGTTCACCTTTTTTTGGCTGTAAATTTCATTTCTTTGCCATTTATTCAAAGATGTTGTAGGTTTATATTCAGTCCCTCTGTGTGTGTGTGTGTGTAGTTCTTCATTTATTACATTGGCTAGGTAAAAAGAAACACTAGGCTAATAATTTCATGCTGGACTAGAATATAGGATGAATTCAATAATTGCTGGTAACTCAATATTGAATGATTTCAGATCCCCAATCATGTAGCTGTTAAGATTGCTCTTGAACTCAAGAAGCTGCTAGTGGATAACAGCCTTTTGGATGTGTAAGCAGTGTTTCCCTCCTAACACGTGTTTGGACTTGTTTCTGTTTCACAAACATTTGGAATTGCCTCTTGAATTTACATTTTTTTTTTTTTTTGTCATAGATCTCAATCTGATTTGGAAGCTAATTTGTTTAAGGTATGTCATAGTTAGCTTAGAACTTTCTGCCCTTGTTTAACCTGTCTTTATAATATTATGATTTATGAACCTCTATATCTGTATGCATCATTTTTTTTTTAATGTTTCCTCATTTGATAATAACTAACTTTGTCATAGGACTCTACATGCAGCTGATGGAACGTCGAGGTTATGGGGAGGAGTACATTAATCGGTACAAGATGATGACCAAGTAAGTGAATTGACTTAACTCTCCTAATGCGTAGCATTGATTGTTGGATTATTACATGTCACATCATATAAATCGGTTTTATAAAAAAATTGCATGCATCATTTATCTTTGTATAGTTATTTCTAATATATGCTTTCCAGGTTCCACCATCAGAGAGTGCCACTGGTTATTCTCGTATGTGGAACTGCATGTGTTGGGAAGTCTACCATTGCCACACAGCTCGCTCAAAGACTTAATTTGCCAAATGTATTACAGGTTTGTCCTTGTGGATATTTTGAACAATTTTCACAAACTCTCTCTCTCCTTTCCCTCTTCACCTAGTAGTTCAGACTGGAACCGTAATCTATTATTATTATTATTATGATGGTTTCCTATTAAAGTTCCATTTTTTTCCTTACAGACTGATATGGTGTATGAATTGTTACGAACATCAACAGAGTAAGTCATAAGTTTACGCTTTTCCATTAGATATTTCCGTTTTCCAGAATATATGGCTCAAAAGAACTGTTTTTTATTGCAAAATATTAGCAGGGAATGGAAAATTGTAACTGTCGTTTTACCTTAATCAAGTCATATGTTTGACTTGTGTAGGAGCTTTTAGATAAGTTTTTTTTTGTAATTTTCGTAATGAAATTGCAGTTTATAAATTTTCTAAATTATGTTTTCAAGAAGCTCAAGATTAATCTTGACAAATTAAGGATGTCGGGTGGAGAATTTTGCTTTGGAATTTGATTTGATGTCTATGTTTTGGTTAACACGCATTGTAGTGGGTTTTTTTCTGTTATAGTCATGCCAAATTGGAAGACTACTAGAAATTGGGATTTTTTTTCTGTGTGGCGATTTCTTCCTTGTTATAATTTGTTTTCTTATGACCTTATAAACTAATTCAGAGCACCATTGACATCTACTCCCGTTTGGACACGAGACTTCAACTCCTCTGAGGAACTAGTTACTGAATTTTGCAGAGAATGTAGAATTGTACGCAAAGGTCTGCTCTTATGTACAATTCAGCCATGGAATTTTTTTCGCTGTGCTTAATGTAGATTCTGATGTTTTTTTATTAGTGGACTACTTCTAACAAAATGGTCATGTTCATTATATCTTGATATATTTCTTCATTTTTACGTGTAATGCTTTTGTCCTAGGCTTGGCTGGTGATTTGAAGAAAGCAATGAAAGATGGAAAACCTATTATAATAGAGGTAAGTGGTAACTACTACTTGAAAATCTAATTCAACATTTTATTTTGCTGCCAATGGGATATTGCAGTCACAATTCATATTTTTCATGCCTATTTATTTATGTGACAAAATTATTGTCTAATTTTGCAAATATATGATGTCTCTGAGAACCTGCTGGCACTTTAGTCACTTCTGAATTATTGTAGTTATCATATGATATATTGATATGTATATAGTATCATAGAATACGCTAGTGTCATTAATCATTGGAGCTTGGGAGAATGGAGTATTTTATATAACTTTGGCGTGTAATTTCTTAACCCAACAGTAAAGTTCTTCTTTGTCGGAGAATCTCTTGATTTTTGTCAATCTTCTTGAGTTGACTTCAGATTAAAATATTGTTAACTGTTTGCCCCGCAGTGTTGAAGGTAGCATTGATATTCTTTCGTGTCTATTCATTGGTCTAGCAATATTGCAGGGAATTCATTTGGATCCTAGTATATACTTGATGGATGATGAGAATAAGATTCCATCCAATACCTCAGAAAAAGATAATGAAGAAAACGCTGCTGCAGTGACAAATAGAAGTACCTCACATAATGAAAATTGTGATCCAATAATTCCTCCCAGTAATAGTGGAGATGGCGTCTGTCATGAATATGGAGATGTGATGCAAAACAATGAGGCGAATGAAGTTTTAGACTCTTTGGAACCTGTTATCAACGCTGGAAGTAGTTCTGAAAACAAAGGTCATGTCTACTATTCTCGTATGTGTTAGAATTCTTGGACTTGTCTTTCATAGCATGAAGAAATTTGACGCATATAATATGTTACTCATGTAGCAAGTGACACTATTCCTACCAAAAGTTGTAACTAATTGTAAAGAGGAATATTTAGTTTTCTATCCTTATCAAGGAGTAGACATAGGAATGCACGCCATAGTATCATCTCTTTAAGGCCTTTAGTTTGAGATTCCCCTTATGATGGGCCAACCCCTTATTCCTCCCCAACTTAATATTCCTGACTTGAATATGAGATCTCATGCATTGATATCAACTAATGTAAGTGCCATCCTGTAAAAGTTGTAATTGACGGGGGAAGTGCAATTTCAGTTGTTAGTTGTTATTTGGATCCAACTGACATTAAAAATCACATTTTTTGATGAGAAGTGAAAGAAAACAAGTTGGCATCGTCATCTGACCTAAAGAATTCAACTTTCTTCTTTTGGTGCAGGTGAGACTAAAAAAGAACAAGAAAAAGATAGTTCTACTGTTGGAAAACAGAAACTTGGTGCCGAACCTATAATTATCCCTATTGTTCTGAAGATGGCCGAGTTTGATCATAAGGTGCCATGATTTTCCCTCAAGTTGTTTTGAAAATCCTAAAAAAAATTTGCCTCCTTGAATTTATATTTACAGTTTTATCTGTCATCTCTAATCGAGGGCCTCACACACTGTTTTTTCTGTTATACAAATTATGGTTTCATCTTCATTTAATGACCAAAGGTCAAAGATCGCAATTACCAAAGGTTATATAAAAATCAAAATTCTCTGGTTTGATGGTTCAAATATTCTAACTTTTGTTGGACTTCTGAAATGATCATATTACATGGAGAGCTAAGAATCTTGAAGTGATACTCTTTTAAATTATCTTTTCGTCTCCTAGGTTTTTTATAAGTAAGATGTGGTTGAATCTATTTTTGAACAGATTCGCTTTGAATCAGAAGTTAATTCATTTTGTCTTTCAATATTGGATAAATAATTGAACATGAGATCTCTCCAAGTATTTATTAGCAACTAGTGAATCGGACTGCTTACATTTGTCCCTTACTTCAAGATCTGACCATCAACACAATTAGGATGAAAATCTTAAATTTATCAAAACCATAACGAATACCAAATAGTTAATTATTTGTTTAGAATTAAGTTTCAAATTCATTAGAGGGTATCCTTTATCGATGACTACAATAATCAGGAGTTAGTTTTTCTAAAAATTCTTATTAAGCAAATTCCCGATGAACCTACAACATTGGAGAAACTGAATCGTCGGATTGCCTTTTATATATTTGCTCTTACTTTTATATTTGGCATTTTTTATGCCACCAAAAAGTTGACAATTTTGTCATCAATTTGAATAGTGGTGTGTTTTCCTCTTATTTTAATATTGTGTAGTTGATAATTTGTTACGAGCATAATACTAGTGGACTCTGTCGTAAAAAAACAATATGTTAAGAATAAAATTTAAATAGATTATCAACTCAACTCACTACGACGAGAAGATGAATTGTCACCTGATTTAAGAACGAACAACCTGAAAAAAGTCATATCATAATTCTTCGTTTCATCACAGGCATTACTAGAGGAGTGGATTTCAAGTCGTACATTTAGTGACAAATGCCCACTTCAGGTAATCCTTATCTCCACGTTTATTTACCATATGTGTTGAACATAACAACAATGTTGGCGAAATGTTCCTATCCTAATTGTTTTATACATAGTTAACTCCCTATAATTACACACTTACGTGTACACATTTACGAATTAAAGTTCAGTTTTGTGATCCTTTGTTGAATTACTGATGCTTATTGCCAAGCCCATGCTGTCTTTATTTCTAATTTTTTCTTCTCTAAGAATGTCGTCTTCTTTGTTGTATGGCTGTTTGTAATTTAGTTTTATTGTCCAAAATCTTTTTAACTTTTATTCAAAACAGTTATTCTAAAGTTCTAAATGCTATTTTTTTCAGGAAAAAGATGTGCTAATTACGAACCTAAAAATCATTCAGGATTATCTTTGTTCATTCAAGTCACAGGTATATAATTCGGTGATAGCAAGGTTGCATGTTTGCCGAAGTACCTCGCCATTATATACTAGTAAATTAATTGAAAATTATTGGATTTGTTTAACTAGTGTTTTGAATCAATAAATCCAAATCCTAAAACCATCAAGTTCTATTTTTTCATAATTGTTAAAAAAATTAGTATTATTCTTTGATAAAAAAACATAATTTTTTATTTGTTCAGATGAAAATTTTTGACTCATATCAAATGTTCCTCGCTTCGATGCTTTCCATTCTGTTCATTTTATAGATTGTGATATTTGTTCAGATATCGGATTATTCTTTAGTTAAATTTTCTTGTAACATTTGGATTAATGGAAAATTTGTTAAGTTGTTTTAATTTTAACCGTGGTTAAAGTTCTTTTGCCAATTAAAAATTTAAATTCTTTTGCAATGTTCAGCTTTTTCTGATTTCCATATTGTTCGTTTTAGGGTATGATAGTTGTGAACATATCGGCGACAACATTTCCTCAGACACTAGATTGGTTGCATGGTTATATTCTTCAGGTACGTGTTTCAACTACATTTCTTGGAACTCTTTTAAATAAGAAATAACGTCATATTCTCCAAATTTGGATTTATAATTCTGTTTTCGTATTAAGAATCTAGTTTAAGGCTATTTAATATGCAGAATCTATGATCATTCACATAATTAGTATTGCAGTTATTCCATACTGAGAATAAAAAATCTAGGGATCCACTTAGCGTTTTTATTTTATTAGGGAAATATTATTTCATAGTTTCCTAGTAATTTTCAAATACACACACTAGGGGTGTGCACGAGCTGATTCAGCTTCATTTTATCCTCAAATAGAACTGGAACCAAAACTCAGTTTTAGATTTTTAGAACCAGCACTAGAAAAAATGGTTTCGGTTCCGTTCCAGTTTTAACTAAGTTTTATTTTATATTAAAAAATAAAATATAACAATAATATATATATATTTTTATTATATTGTCGTTAAGTTTTAAGTAATTAGGCAGATTTATAACCAATTTCAAGATTTATATCGGATTTTATTAGGATTTAGGTCAGATTTTACTCGATTTTTGAATTTTTTTTGTCCACGGTCTCGGTTCTGGTCCGGTTTATCCCACCCCTAACACGGACACGGACGCTACTATTAGTGTTTTCTCTCCCTGGCAAAAAAAAAATCTTAATTTGTGGATCTAAACAACACTGTAAGCCGCTAGCTGAACTATGTATGGTTTCGTTTTCCATTCTTGCTCATAATTTTCACAAATTTTCATTTATTTTTGGATCATCTAGTGCATTGAACAAGGAATTCCGTCTGCAACAATCGAGAGCAAAAACAGTGCATCTGAAAGCTAGACCAATGCGGATCGACAAGTACCATTTTAAACTCGTCGTAATTCTGTCTTTTTCTCTTTTTAAATAATTTTATTAACTTAATCTGTGTATTAGTTTTTGTTTATTTTTTCAGATTTTTATTTACTCTTTTTTTTTTTAAAAGTTAAACCAAGTTTCCTTCAACATTTGATTTTCGATGAATTAGTTATCTCACAATAATTGCCTGGGCATAGCTCAGTTGGATCAGAGATGGTAGATTGAGTACAAGAGCCTAGGTTCGACGTCTGCGTTGTCCTAGTGTAGGAGTTGTTACCTCCAATGTTAGGGTAACTCTTTGGGATATCAGATAAATGCTTCGTATTTTTGAGCAATTGAGTTACCGTGATCTAACCAGTGATCTAACCAGTCGAGCTGTAGTTTGGAGTCCCTAATCGAGAAATTTATTTGGTTTCCACCCCTACCACTATAGCCTCTGGCAGAGCCACATGCTTTCTTCACGAAGTAGTCACACCGAAAGAATCTCGTTATTTTCTAAAATTGATGATATGTTTACGTCTTAAATGCTCATAAACACGTGTCAAACGATAATTCGTGTAAATAATAAAATTTCCAAAAGAGCAGTTAAGATAAGACACCTAGTATTGTTCCTTTTTCTAAGTGCATTAGCGAAAGTCTACTAAAAGCTTAGGTCATATAAGGATTACGTCAGGTTTACTGTTTAAATATATTTTTTTATTATATAAATTAATATGTCGATGTATTATTAATTAAATAAATAAATAATTTAATTATAACATATTAAAAATATTTTAAATACATCAATCACAACTCAACGTCACAACTCAACCAGTATAATATTTTTCTTTTGACTTAATCTTGTCTTATTGCATAATTGCTTCACATTGAAAGAAGAGCAACAAACTTGATTTTGATTATTAATTTATGGGTTTAAGTCCGTTTTTAATTTCTTTTGCTAATTTGAGAAAATTGATTAAAATCAATAATTCATATAGTAAAAATAAATTTTGGACTTGAGTTTTCGAGAAATAGGCAAAATAAGACCTGAGTTTTGAGAAAATAAAATTTAGGCTCGTCAGACGCAACAATTCTTGTCTCATTCGTCAAAGCGAAGGAGGATCAGACGAATGAGGGAAGAAATTCTTGCCTCATTCGTCCGACCTCATTCATCTGATTCTCCCTCGCTTATTTTTGCTCATTCGTACGACCTGATTTCGCTTATTTTTTGAAAATTCAGACTCAAAATTTATTTTTATTCTGATTCATATTCAATTACTTCATAAAAATTAAAAAATCTAATAAAAATAGTTTTTATTTTTTATGTTCATATTAAATATAGTACGAAATTCGTATGAAATGGTTATTTTAAGGTTAAAACAAATAAAAAATTGAATTAAAACCATATTATTTAAAATTTTAAATAAACATATTATTACTTAAAACATATTATAAAACGGCAACCGAGCTCAAAATCCTATGGTTGGAAAATTAATTATGGAAACGTTATTTATTTAACCAATAATGTCACACACGATATTTAGTATCTAAAAAGCTTGAAGTTTATGTCTTCACAATCGAAGCCATTATCTTTGAGGGCATGACTTTAGGCTATAAAATGTATTAGGGCTTCTCTCTCCAAAATCCTCGAACTCCTTTCTGGACAGTCATGGATGCTCAGAGGGCTCTTCTCGATGAACTTATGGGTACAGGTATCCTAACGTAAACCCCCTAGCCGGTTCTTTCTTTCTTTTTGAACATTCGATGATGCGTGGACTGAAATTACTCGTGCTTCTCAGTTATTTTGTTTTTTGCTTTGGTTTTTAATGTATCCGTCTATGATTTTGGTCTTGTTCTGGGTAAATTTCAGCTCGGAATTTGACTGACGAAGAGAAGAAGGGATACAAGGAAGTTACTTGGGATGATAAGGAGGTTTGCGCGTTTTACATGGTTCGCTTTTGCCCTCATGATCTTTTCGTCAATACTCGTAGCGATCTTGGTGGGTTTCGGTTTTACTCTAACTTTTTCCTCTTGCATTTTCAATCATTTTCGGGCTGATAGAATGGTACTTAATTTTTCTTGTATTATTGCAGGAGTATGCCCTCGAATTCATGACCAGAAGTTGAAAGAGAAGTGATTGCCTGATTATCATTCATTTTTTAATTTTTTAATTTTTTAAAAAAGCTTGTATTGGAGGCATCGTTGTGTAATGCACAACTTCTCCCATAGTAAAGCTTACCGAATTTCTTGCTATTACTGCTTAGTGCATTTATCATTCTTAATTATCAATGGCTATGTGACTTCCGTATAAATATCTTTTATTAGATTAGAAACTTTTCTGCTTGCTTCATGAAATTACTGAATAATTTATTATGTGATCGATATTCTAAATCATTTTCCTGAAGTTCTAAGCGTACTTAATCAATTCAATGAATCATTGCATAACATGTTTCTGTATGAAATAAAATGTATCTGTATGCTGTCAAGACATTATAACTTTGATATGATAAATATTATTACATGCATTGGCATTATATCTTTCTTTGGATTTCGCATGTTTGTGTTCTACTGCAAAATATCAAGCCTTTGATATGATAAACACGATATTATTATTCAAAGTTCATTAGATTATTGAAAAACTAATATTCAGGTGTTGTGTCTCAAAGCATTATGCGCTTAATCCATTTTAAGTAGCTTGTAGTATGAAATCTCATTTGTTTTCTTATCTTGAGTTTAACTGTTATTTTATTTTGTTGTTAACAATAGCTTTGAAAGCTCTCCAAGACATGATACTTATGTCCCCAAGTTTGAGGCTGAACTGGCTCAGTTTTGTGAGAAACTAGTGAGTACTCGTGCCTAAAGTTGTCATGATAGTCTCCATTCTCTCCATGTTCTACTCTCAAAATTATAATTTCTCTTTCTGTTCCAGGTCATGGACTTGGATCGAAGAGTTAGGAGGGGGAGAGAACGACTGTCTCAGGAGGTGGAACCTGCACCAGCGCCTCCACTCTCTGCAGAAAAGTCTGAACAGCTATCCGTGATGGAGGAAAAAATAAAGAACTTGCTGGAACAGGTGGAGGAGCTTGGTGAAGCTGGAAAGGTGGATGAAGCTGAGGCATTAATGAGAAAGGTGCTTCTAATTTAAGTTTAATTTATAACCTTTTCCTTTTTAATGCTGCACTTAATAAAAATGTTTGAATATAAGAAATTAAATAATCTGTCACCTTTTTCAACTTTCATTTATTTTCTAGCATCTTCTTTTTTCTTGGGTTAATTATCTTTAGTGTGCACCTTTCCTAGTTTGTTCTATTATAGTTGCAGAACAAGCCTGCAAATCTGAATTTCAAGTCTCTATCCTGGGAAGTGGTATACCAATTTGAGCTTTATGTTAATTTCTGACAGGTAGATTTACTTAATCTTGAGAAAACCGCCTTGACTCAACAAACCTTGAATAGTAGTGTCTTGATGCTTGCACAAGAAAAAAAGATGGCCCTATGTGAGATTTGTGGTTCGTTTCTTGTAGCAAATGATGCCGCAGAGAGGGTTCAGTCTCATGTCACAGGGAAGCAGCACATTGGTTATGGAATGGTCAGGGATTTTATTGCTGAGTTTAAGGTCATTGTGCCCCTCTTTTGAATTTAAGAACAAATTTATTTGTTTTTCTTCTGTTTTATTGCATAACATAAATGAGGTGTCAATTTCAGGCATCAAAGGAGAAATCCCAAGAAGAAGAACGATTAGTAAGGGAAAGAGAAGCAGATGAGCGAAGAAAGCAGAGGGAGAAAGAAAATGAGAGTAGAAGGGGAAGTGATTCAGGTGAGAGGGAGAGGTATGATTATCGTGACCGCAATAGGGATCGTGACAGGCATCGAGACAGAGATCGAGATCGTGAAAGATCTCGAGAATGGAATGGGAGAGGTAATCGTGATGGTACGAGAATGACGAATTCAAGGTTAAGGAATTGGCAAAATGGGGGCAGGGACAGACATCATGACAGAAGCAGGTCAAGATCCCCTGTCAGGCATAGGAGGTCACCTAAAAGTCCAGATCTCCAATATTAGTGGATTGCATAGATAGGTGTCTGAACTTTGAAACCGATTAAGGTAGTCTTTTCCTCTTATCAAGATCTCTTTTTGTGTGTTTTTTTGGTGTCGCAAGTAACTTTGTCTGCATGGATAAATTTTTTTTTTTCACTCCCTATCTCAGAGATCTGTTGACTATACCATCTCCTTCCGTCAATATTATTTGAGGTCAAAAGGGCTGAGGTAGGTATTTTGCTGTGACAATTTTAATCAGTCTGTTTCAATCCTGGGCGTGCTCTCTTAATTGAAAATGTTTGAGTTTCCTTTTTCATTCTTCATGTTTGATACATAATACATAGGTCAGGTTCAAACATATATGCATTATTGACTCTACTGCTGAAAGGGCTGATATTTGCTTTCTCATTTTTGAGGTAACATTAAAATCTTCTGTTTTGTTTGAAGACTCTTGGGTTTTCTTTTCTATCATTCATTTAAAAGAATATATGCTGGTTTTATGTGCATAAAGAACAGCCTTTTTGCAATTGCTCTGATGACTGCCCACAATAGCAATCGTAGCACTTTGACTATTTGAATCTGAATTGGTAATGCTTTCTGTGCTAAAATATTCTGGGCTGCATGGCTAAGCGGTCCCTATAGGGCCACTGTGTGATTTTTAGTGTGTTAGCCGGCAAGCATAATTTGGGATAATCTTAGCTAATCATAATTTCCTGGAACGGCAGAGGTAATCCTAGTTCAGCTTCTTAGTTGTGTTCATTGAAAAAAAAAATCTTCTTTTTTCTCTTCTTTTCATTTAATGGAAATCAAATTTGACGGTTGGTTATTTCATGGGTTAATAATAGTTGTAACCTTATAGGGAATGATTTGTGCAGGATATTAAAAAATTTACAAAGTTGATGCTGGTTGCTGGACTTTTAGGTTGCATCAAATATCAAATATGGTAAACCTAATTCCACTGAAATTGGCTCTGTTTTTCTGTAATGCTTTATTCCTTATGGTAGGGTTAAGGGGCTAGCCATTAAAATCCTTTCATGAGTTTATAATGCCTGTAACTTGAAAACTGTGCTTATTGGATATGTCGAGACTTTAAATTACGAATTGCCACCAAAATTCCATTCGCCTTTCCTTTTCAATTACTCTTTTAGTGGGAGCAAGAAATCTCACAAATATCTTCACATGCTGGATTGTTTTGAAAAATATATGTTTCAATGACTAGGTGATGAGAGGACACTGTAAATCTTGGCATGTGAAAAAGCTAAGAAGGGTTTGTGTGAGTTTTTGACAGAGGTATCTCAATCTTATGGTACATGCTGATGTAATTCAACCAGATACACGCTGAATAAATTTAGTTCAGATGCGAAGAAATGGTAATATTTATTTATATGCAATTTATTTTGGTATTTTCAATTCAGATAGTTCATATCATTGTGTCCTGATAGTCTTAATTTCATATGTGATGTTCATTCATGATTGAGCATGGACAAATTTAGTGTTCTTTTATGATTTTTGAAAATGACAGAAGAATGCTTCCGAGTAGGGTGTTTCTCTTGATTCTGATCATTGGGATTGCGCTTTGCTTTGCAGTTTGTTAATTATTTCATTCACCGTTCTTACATGCTTCTAGAATGATTTGTTTTTACAAGTAATGTTAAATTTATTTTTTTTATTGTGCATGTTGATCTGTCGAATTATAATTTATCTAGTTGAAGTGCATTTAATGTGTTATAATTAAATAATTGTTTATAATATTTAGTGTATTAATTACAGTTCGACACTTCAGTATGTATAATAAGAATGTATCTTAAGAAGATAAATTTATCATTATTTTTAAATTATAAATATTTTTTTTGCTAAAGCTTAATACAACTTAAGCTATGGGTAGTACCTTATAGAGGTCGATGGTTTGGGTCGGGTTCTCACCTAGCCAGCCCAATCTGAATGAGTTTTGGGTTAAAAGAGAACTCAAAATTTGACCCAAACCGAAAAAAAAATTCTCAACCCAAATCAAACGGTTTTGGGTTGGGTTGACTTGGTTTGGTTCACATATAAAATTTAAAAAAAATTACAAATGTAAATACATTGTAACTCTTGTAAGTTTGTAACGATTCGTTATGGTCGATGTGCAAAATGTCGATCGCAAATACAAGGTGTCGACCGCCTTTTTCAAACTGTTGACAGCCAATACAAGGTGTCAACCGCAAAAACGAAAATAGGAAAATGAAATTAGGGCAGACATCAGGTTTTTCGGTTTGGTTTGGGTTTTCGAACAAAAACTGAAAACCAAACCGAACCAAAGTAGCTACAACTGAAACCAACTCAAAACTGATTATTTTAGATGAAATTTGAAATTACTTTTCTTCATTTATTGGACTTTTTGATGGTTGAATTAAGTTCAGAATTTAGGAATGGGTGCCGACGTGGTGCTGACTGCTGACTGCTGACTGATAGGCATGGGATATTGTTCTCTTTATTATTTTATTTAATTAGTGGGGAGGTTTCTTTTAATTAATTAATCAAAATTTAATTTTAATAGAATAATTGTTTATTTAAATGATTAATTAATTAAAAGAAACCTCCCCACTAATTAAATAAAATAAACGCAAGCAAGCATATTTGTTTATCAAACTTCACACTAAAATTTCAAAAGAAATCAACAAAAATTATTATATTTCAATAATTACAGCACTTTATTAAATTTATGATTTATTAAAATGCCACGTCACCAGGGTATGGGATTGCGTGGCAGTTTCGTGAACTGCACGGGCACGTCTCGGCCAAGAATAATACCGGTGGGTGATGCGAATATCCCTTTGCTACGATATAAAGTGTCAATTTTGCCCCCAACAAATCTCTTAATTGTCCTCCGACCTTGTCTTTTTATTTCAATAATGTTTCCAAAACACCCTTACTTGTCAATAAATTACATATTTATCTTTTAATAATTGCACGTCTATTTATAAAAGTTTCAAAACTCTTGACTTTCATCGAGAACGAGATTCGCCACCCTAGATTTCCGAGGCTTTTGAAATTTACCCTAAAATTTAATAACAAGGGGAGAGTGCATGAGATAGAGAACAAAACCGAGGCTACTAACACGTGCATCGGGCAATAGAAAGACCGGGTTCTCATTTTTTTAAGCTCTCTCGCATCGGAGGGTATCGAAAATAGAGAAACGACGGGAGAACGAGATCGGGATGGGCTACATCAAGAGTTGAATTGCTCAATTTACTATTTTTACCCAAATAAAAAATAGGATTAAATAAAAAAAAAATAGATACGATGAAAATGATGGAGCAAGTGTGTGTGTTATAAATGAGGGGATGGCCTCAAAACTGCAGGAGGAAATTTCTAGGGAAGCTCATTTGGCGTTTGAGGTGTCGTTTTGTGGCTTCTTTGGACGAGATTCCTTGCGTTTTACTCCCCATTTCGTCGAAGTTGCCTTCACTAATTAACACCCACAACTTACTACAATCCAAAATCTTGTCTTTTTCTTCTTTAATTTTCTTTTTTCTTTTTAAATAAATTATTTTCTAAGACAGGGAGGGTTCGATTCATCGTTAATCGTCCAAGAGAATAAATAAGTTCATCCGAGTAACGTTACATTAAGCTTATAATTATATCGTTTGTTCTTACATGTCGACGTGTCACTTGGTGATTGGTTGAATCAATATCGTATTTAATTCTAGATAATAAAAAACGGGTGAGAGATGAGATGCGATTAAACTATATAATTAAAAAATAAACTTAGTATTAATTGTGAAATATTAACGTTTTCAAGGCAGGTGGATGTTTCGTCATTCAACAACGTGACAAATGACATAATTATAATATATGTTTCATATTTCCTAGGCTTCTACGTGGTAATTGATCTTATATATGACTAATCGATGAATTACACATAGCTTTGTAATTTCACTCGTCCAATGAAATTGTTACACATCAGTTTCTTTTATTCTCAAGTCAAAACGCGAAATTTTCAATAATATTATTTTTATTCGGAGAGTAATATAATTTTGAGCACACATGAAACTAAATTCGAATAACACTAAGCTAGTTTCATGGTTTAATTCTAGTTCTCAAATGTCATTGGACATAATTAATGTTTTATTTTAATTATTTACTGAATATTTTAATTATTACGAATCGAAAATTGCAAATCTAACCAAACGAACACTTTGAGACGGTTTGTGATCCACTGTTCGGTTCGGTTCGGTTCAACTCATAGATTAGAGTGACCCGGTAAATATAACTTAACACTAACCTTAAAATATTAACTAAAATTAATTAATGAACATAATTTTTTCTCAAATGATTTCCCTCAAGGGTATTGCCGTCAATTGACTTTCATTAGAAAAGTCATTAAGCTATGAAAAGAAGGGTGTGATTGTCATTTCGTCAATTAATATTATTTATTGCAAACAATCCACACGTTTGCGTATATATGTCTGGAAAACGTTGAAAGCCTTCTTCATTCAGATGACTGAAGCAAGAGAGAGAGAGAGAGAGAGAGAGAGACGCTACGCAGAGTGAAGTTTTAGAGAGAATGCTGTTGCAGAGAACGCTGCAACTCTTGCTCTGAGCTAGAAAAGGTAAAAGCTTTCTTTTCTTTTTTTTTTTTTCTTTTAAGCTTACTTCTGAGATGTATGATATGATACTGACAGAAGTTAGCGTTTCTCTGGCTTAGTGTTCTTATTCAGTTCTTTGATTTCCGAGGCCGACTAATGGGCGAAGACTATTTTGAATCTGGGTTTTTATTTGGGTATCCTATCTTCCTGGAAATTTGATTTTCTTGGTTGGATAATCGTAAACAACTCTTGCTTTGTTTGATGAGTTTTAGAATGACGATAGAGCTATTTCTTGCTTATTTTATTGGGTTTTTTGAGTTATTTCGAGGGGTTTTTATTTTTCAGATTTGATTTCTTTCGAGTGTTGAGTTCTTGAGGATCGTTTTAGCTTTGATTGCTCTTTTCCTGGTTATTTGTTTGATATATTGGTAGATATCACGAGTTTTTGTTGGTTCTTATTATTTTTGTGTAACTTTTAACCAATTTTTTCTGTATGAACTTGTGTCACTATTGATAATTTTCAATTAGTTTGATTTGTTGAGTATTTCAAATTAAGATCATTCTTGTTGGATATGACTTTTACTGCATTGGATTTATCTTTTTTGTTCGTTCATTTTTATGCAGTATTAATTTTTCATTGTGAAGTGGGAACACATTCTTAATCATCTGTAAGTTTGAGTTCAATTATGGGATCTTTATCTGAACCTCGGGACGACTCAAATCCGAAAAAACCTTATGGAATCCGTTTTCTGGAGTACATAAAGAGAAGACCCCTCTCTTTCCAAAATCACCAAGCCATTGTTCTAATAGTAACGTTTTTAGCCTACAGCAGCTACCATTGTGCTCGAAAAACAACCAGCATTGTCAAAAGCGCACTCGATCCACAATCTTCCGACATGGGCTTAACGATGTTTCGACCGAAACCGGCTTATCGAAATGAACCCATCAATAGAAGAAATCTTTCTGATCCATGGTTTCTCGAAAATGGATGGGCTCCGTTTAACGGAACAGATGGCTCGTCCTTATTGGGTGATCTCGACTTGGCTTTCCTCGGCGTATATGCCGGGGGAATGTACTTGTCTGGCCAATTGGGCGATCGGTTGGATATAAGAATGTTTTTAGCTTGTGGAATGTTGGGCACTGGTTTATTTACTTCGCTATTCGGGGTTGGATATTGGATAAACATGCATAGTTTTTCGTACTATATAGTCGTGCAAATGTTCGCCGGTTTGCTTCAATCGACGGGTTGGCCGTCCGTGGTTGCAGTTGTTGGAAATTGGTTCGGAAAGAGTAAAAGAGGGTTGATTATGGGTATATGGAACGCTCATACTTCGGTTGGAAATATTACCGGTTCTTTAGTCGCTTCTGCTATGTTGACTTACGGGTGGGGTTGGTCCATGGTCGTGCCGAGCCTCATAATTTCTTTTCTCGGTTTAGTCGTTTTTGTTCTACTTCCAGTTTCCCCTCGGTCCGTTGGAGTGGATAGTGAAGAAGAGAAATATTCGAAGAACACGACAACGAAAAGTGTCGGGGAAGTAGAGGAGCCTTTGGTCCAATCGGATAGGACAGAGGGAAATGAGAAGGCGATCGGTTTTATTGAAGCATGGAAAATTCCGGGCGTTGCTCCGTATGCTTTTTGCCTCTTCTTTGCCAAGTTGGTGGCTTATACTTTCCTTTATTGGCTTCCTTATTACATTAGCCATACTGGTATGTCTCGTAATTTCTTATGCGATCGTTAGTCGTTACACCAACCTAAAAATTAGACAAGTCGAGAACATTTGAATAATGTTTTTTCGGAAAACTAGGATTAATAAGTCCCTTGTAAGACAATATATTTACTTATGAGTAGTGTTAGATTTACCTTATTAGCATATTGATGTGTCAGATTATCATTGGTTCAATAAATATTATAAATAATTATTTTAATTTATAATACATTAAATATATTTTAATTAGACCAATCACAATCTGACATGTGATAGCATGCTAAGAAGTTAAACTTAATATTACTCTTTACTTATATTTGTATTGGTAGTTTGTTTTTTTATTCCGATACTAATCAACATCATTTGATATGGCAGCCATTGATGGCGAGTACCTATCCAACACGGCGGCCGGAAACTTGTCGACATTGTTCGACGTCGGAGGAGTGATCGGAGGAATCCTCGCCGGACACATCTCCGATCGTCTAAATGCCCGAGCAATCACAGCCGCTAGTTTCATGTATTGTGCAATCCCGGCCCTCTTCTTCTATCGCTATGCCGGGGATTCGTCCCTCGCTCTAAACATCGTCCTTCTGTTCATAAGCGGGATGTTTGTGAACGGTCCTTACGCTCTCATAACCACGGCCGTTTCGGCCGATTTAGGAACCCACAGTTCGCTAGAAGGAAATTCCCGAGCATTGGCCACGGTAACAGCTATCATAGATGGAACCGGCTCGGTCGGGGCTGCTATTGGACCGTTATTGACCGGCTATATATCGGCTAAGAGTTGGACATCCGTTTTCACGATGCTTATGGTTTCGGCTTTAGTGGCGGGGTTGCTTTTGACGAGGCTTGTTATTGCGGAGGTCTCGGATAAGATCGAGGAAGGAAGATCGCAACGAAGAACATCGCAACATTCGCGGTTACTCGATGTATGATCCGATGAAAAATTCCTTTTTTTTTTTTGTTTGAATTGCCCTGTTTTTGTGGAACAGGTGTTGGAAAAAAGAAACATTTTTGTGACTTTTAATGATGTTTTTTTTTTCTAAAAAAGGACATTAAATCGTATGATTTATGCCTAATTTTATTTTTTTTGTACAAATAAAGTCCATAAAAGCCTGAGACGACCAAGCCCATTCAATGGTGGATTCTCTAATTTAAAAAATAAAAAGTTTATTATTTCAAAATTAGAATAATGCTTCATATGTTTTGTAATTTATTATTTTAATTATTTATAATCAATAAACAGCATGATTTTAATTATCAATGCCAAACAAAAAGCTGCATCCCACACCATATGATGACATGCTTTTATTTACTAATAAAAATAATTAAACCATTTCAAATATTAAAATATTAATTAATAGATAAATGTCACAATACAAAATTAAATGGTCAATGATTTTAAGGTTTGGCTACTAGGATAAAGTCTAAGCTACGGGTGGCAGCCACATCGATCCCGCTCAAGAAATTGATTCGAACCGAGTATTGGGTCAGTCAAATTGATTTTTAATTTTAAAAAAAATTAGGTAAACCAAATTCGTACAAATTAAATATTTATGTAAATCTAAACTGAAATTGACTTTTAATCGGTTCGACTCGAACCAACGAGTTTGAATTTTACGAAAACAAATCGAATTGAAAATTAATCTAAAATTCAGGTCGATTATGGTTCAGATCAGTTATAGGTAGATTTAAACTTCACATCGAATTTGAAGAAAACCGATTCATTGTATTCATATCATTTTTTTCAAAGAACCGACCAAACTTGTCGGGTCCCACAGGTAAGTTGAAGATCAAATTTAAAGATTATTTTAGTGTAATTAAATATGCAAATTCAAATGATTTAGTAAAAATATATATTAATTTTATTAAAATAAAACACAATAGTTTAATTAAAGTAAGGACTAAGGCCTACCTAAGGCATAAATGAAGTCCAAAAGGTGAAGGAGCTGGCTAATATTCTTTAGACGAAATACAATGCCTCCACCTAAATCAAAAAAATAACTCATTTGGTCTCTGTTCTTAGAAATATTTTCTTTTTTGATTGATGGTTATTGCAGACACCGACGCCAACTCTACTCAGCCAGCCTTCGTTTCGGATCAACCCAGGTCTCGGATTTTTTTTTTCTTTTGCTATTTTTTGGGTATTTGTTTGATTTTTTTTCCTAAAAAGTTCGTCAAAATTTAAGGTATTTTGCTCGCTTAAATTGTGATTGTTTTATCGGATTTTGATTAAAGTCTTACAATCCCAGCTTCGATCGATATTGGGTATTTTTTCAGGCCACTAATTTCGTTTGTTCGGCTGCGTTTGTAGTTTTAAGTGATCGATCAATTCGGTTTTATAATAAAGTTTCCGGCTAATTTTTTTTTATTGCGGAAATGAATTTGATGTTGATTTTATTATGTTTCATAATCTACCATACCTTTGTTATCTGGTTCATATATTCTCGCTTATACAATGTTAATCTATTTTTTGCAACAGGCAATTTGGGATTTTATTGAAAAATTGCGGAAGATCTTTTCTCAGAGCATACAGCTCAGTAAATATATATATCTCTATGCTGGCCTATGAGAAGATAAAAAAAAATTGTAGTTTCACTTCGGATGGGAAAAACTTCCTGGAGTTGGGTTTTAATACATACACTATTTGATTAATGATGGGTATGAAATATCTAGCAATCTCTGCAGTGAGTACTTTGATAAGCTTTGCGGGTCTTCAACTTTGGACGGTTTTTTCTTTGGATAAAGTACAATCGGATGGACTTTTTGGAGAGAATTCAGCCCAGAATGAAGGCGATGGACATCTCATTGAAATGCTTTTCAATTCTTATGCAACTGTTGGCCTACTGGCAAACTTTGTTGTTAATGTATTTATCCTCATTGTATTATGTCTTAAGGTAAGTTTTCTTACATTTTATCTGGTAAAATTTACATCAAGTATCTGCAATTTAATGGACACATAAGTAAAATATTTACTTGGACTTGTGCTGGGTTTGTTAGCTATATAATGTAATACTATAAAGAAATCAATTCTATAAAGGAAACATTATTTCATTATTCTACTATTTGAATCTCAAGCTATGAAAATTTCTGAGTTATAGATCAATTTATACACTACACTTATTTGATTGCTAATGACACATTTAATATGCAAAATATTAAAAAAAAATCCTTAGTGAAATCAAAAGAGTATTGTCTACGGTCATAAGAAAAGATACTAGAAGAAAAACAGATTTTCTTACTATTCAAGAAAACTTATGGCAACATAGTAATCATATTTTCTTGTATTAAGTCATTGCATTGGGAGCTAATTCTCTAGGAGGGAAGACAATGAGCTTAAAAAATTCTCTCATTGAAATTATTTTGGAAGTTGAGTTCAAATCCTTCAATTAAATATGTACAGAAATTGTCGAGCTTAAATTGAACTTTTTTTGTTGTCTTTCTTTAAGTCATCCTACTTCAATCATATGATTCCTTACTTATAGCTCTATTTTGGTGCTAAATTAGATAAATTTTTTTCTAAATTACGTTGGAAAAGTGGGACTATTCTTCATAGCATGAAGTTTCTTTCAAACTTGTGGATTTTGTCTGTTTTGTAGAAATTAAGATCTTTAATTTTTCTTTCGTGCGATGATATCATTTGTTTACTGATTAGCATGATGTTGCAGACTCTATTCTTTACTGAGCTATATACTTCTGAGTGCCGAAAATTGGTGGAGCGACTCGTCAATTATGTTATTTACAAGGTAACATTTTCAATATTTATTTTTCAATAATATAAGAAATGATTAACTTCTTTTGAGGATGATTCCATATGAACATAAAACTTGAAAGGAGGTTATAGCTGAAATGTGCATTTTTAGGGGAAAGATCACTTATTTGGTTGGAACTGAAGTCATTCTGACTCTATGAGAAGTTATGATTATCTGATGATTCTCATTGTTTTGTTTGTTCTTCACATGATGCTTTGTATGTAGTAAAACAAACTAATATAAGTAAATTTAAAATCTTGGGTAAATCATGCAATTTACTAATAATTTTCTTAAACTGTGAGAGAGGGTGCAGTATTTTTAAACACAAGAATTATTTTAAGGCCTCCAGTAATTTTTTTTACGTGAAAACTATACTCTTTAATCTTTTTGGTTTTTATTTTGAAACTGCATCGTTCATGTTAAAATATGTTGTAAAAAAGAAATAGGTATGAAACTTAAGTGTCATTTAATTATTTTATTATGAAGTTTTTCTATCACTGATTGATGAACAGGGTACATTTTTACCTTTGGTTATTCCACCAACTATATATCAAGCTGCCTTGTGGTCAATATGGTTGACTGTTCTATGTTGTTTGAAGGTAATATATTACAATCTATATGGCTAATTACTGGGTAAATAATATAGAATTATCTTTTAAAATTCTTTAATTTAACATACAGATGTTTCAAGCATTAGCTAGGGATCGGCTTGATCGACTGAATGCATCACCTTCTTCTACTTCATGGACATACTTTCGTGTATATTCTGCTTTATTAACAGTCCTCCTCGTTGACATACTCTGGTAATGACTTTTCTTTTCATCAGTTGGAGTTAAATCTCACCTGAGAGAGGTTAAATATCTAAAGGAAAGGTCCATTTATAGTTTATATGGCTTACTGAAAATTCATGAGAAACTACTTCAATAGTTAATATGCATTGGAATATTCACGAGATGCACAAAAAAATTGAATTCAAAACTTTTAGTTTAAACTTTTAGTTTTGACCAATTTAAAGCCAACAAGTAAACATAGTAGCCGAGTCAAACTAGAAACTATTTTGGAAGCTAACAACCACTATTAGTTGGATAATATTGTACTTGTACTATTGCTCCATAAAAAATTGACTGACGTAGATTCAATCATATGACGATGAAAAGAAGAAAAAAGTTTTTTTATGGGAGCGGAAAGGAAATGATAAATCCGTAAAAGGTTTTTTATTTCAAGGCAGATGAAAAAGTAGCATCTACCTGGTTTTGAATGTTAAAAACAACCAGAAACAAATCTGAACTTATCTTGCATAGTTTGATTTAGAAGCAAATAGGAATAAAACTTGTGGAGATTCTGTGATCATAAATTTATTTCAGCTTAGATTTTAATGTGAAAATGTTGCTTGAAAAATAATTCATTTTGAATTGAAATTTTAGGAAGAGATCAAGATGGTAGGGGAAAAACCATATATGACACAATGCACATTTCTGTGATTGATTGTAAATCAAGTTTTTTTACTATTTCAATACATCTACCTGTAATGTATTGATGCTTTTCTGCTTTCTGAGAACAGGATAAAGCTCTGTTTGACAATATACAAAACATTGGGCATGTCTTTGTTCCTTTTGTTATTCTTTGAACCCTTAAGTGTTGGCTTTGAGACATTGCAGGTAACTCCTTGAAAATTGATGTTGTATTCATAAGACTTTGTTTTAAATGATAAACTTGATTGACAACTTTCTTTTGATGTTGTATTCATAAGACTTTGTTTTAAATGATAAACTTGATTGACAACTTTCTTTTGGCATATGACCTGTAGGCCATTTTGGTCCATGGCTTTCAATTGCTTGATATATGGCTTCATAATTCAGCAGGAGAAAGCACCTTCTTGAACTCCAAGTTTTTTGATTTATCAGCAGCTGGTATTTGTTCCATTATAGTCGTTTTTTTAATGCCTTCGAGCATTTCAACTAGAACAAATACTGGCAAATATATATGTATATACCCAAAGATGTAGTAAGCTTGTAACTGATCTATTGTTCTTTTATGCGCATTCTCCTATGTTATTTTGACCTGATTTAGGATTTTGAAAAGTTGTGGCTATCAAATTGTAAGATTATTTCCATAAATGCCATGTCAGGTGAGAGAAATTAAGAATGACACTCTAATAAGGCCCAATATGTTATATGGATATTAAGGTGTTTATGATAAGGCCTAATATATATGGATTTTCTATTAGTATTTTCTATAAATAGGAGTAGTTTGTAATATGACATATAAAGGAAAATTTTTGGATATATTTTTGAGGTGGCAAGCCGCTATTAATGTATTCGGAGGAAGTAAACTCTAATTATTTGTAAGTTCCGTTAATCGTTCAATCCACTGATTTTTTTATTTCTTTCTATTGTTCTTCGTTGGACTTCGATTTGTGCATTCTAAGAGTCTTATCATAGTCTTAAACAGTGCTTTTGTTTTCAAGCTGTTTTTTTGGTATTGCTGCAATTGAAAGTGGTCTTTTTAGTTTATTGTTTGATGAAAGCCAGTATTTTGGCAGGTTCCTTGTGGGAATGGAAGGGCACTCTAATCCGAAACTTTGGTTTTTTCCTCGACATGGCAACTTTGATGATGGCACTTGGTCATTATGTGCAAATATGGAGGCTTCATGGAATGTCATTCAATCTCATGGATGCAGTTCTCTTATTAAATATACGTGTAAATATTCAAGCTAATTTCCTTTTTCTTTTCTCTATTAGATTTATTTTTCTCATCTTAATTTTGCGGAGTATTATATGAGCAGGCTATGGTAAGTGCGATTATAAAACGTGTTAAAGGATTCATCAAATTGAGGAAAGCTTTGGGTACTCTTCATGCAGCTCTTCCTGACGCAACATTTGAAGAGATTCAATCATACGATGATGAATGCGCCATCTGTAGAGTATGAAAAGCTCTTTATCCATTTTTGTTTTTTTTTTGTTTAAAAAAATTAACAGAAAGCTAAATCGACAGGAACCTATGGCCAAAGCTAAGAAGTTAAACTGCAACCACCTTTTTCATCTTGCTTGCTTGAGATCTTGGTAAGGAGTTATAGTTATTTGGCATAGACCCCCTGATTTCTAACGAATAATTATCTTAATGATGAAAATTATTTGCAGGTTGGATCAAGGTTTAAATGAGTTTTATTCGTGTCCCACTTGTCGAAAGCCACTTTTTGTTGATAGGAATGAAAATGAAGCGAATCCTAGGACTGGAGAAATTTTCAATGACGAGCCACTTGCTAGACAATTAAGTGCTCGACCTGATCGACAAAACAATGACATCCATGCGGTTCCTACCGGAGTTTTCCCCAGTCAAACACAGGCCCCCATTGAAGGCAATACTTGGAGGTTCATATGCTTTACACTTTATCAGTTTGTCTCTCTCTACAAAATGTTTTGTTGCGTATAACTCGTAGTTATAAAATAAATGCTTCTTTGAAATGAAGCAAATTATACGACCCACGGTCGAAAAACTCAAAAAATTATTCCGAAAGGTATTGATTTGATGAATGAGTAATGTTGAATTTTCATTATTAATATATTTTTTTATTGTACACGCTAACGTATCGAACTATGATTGATACAATAAATATTATAAATAATTATTTTAAATTCAATAATTTTATTAATATATGCTTCTTTCTAATTGTCTTGAAAATAGCCGTTGTAAATTTCATTGATGTTTATTCTTTTGACTTCATAGGAGCCCAGAGCTTGGTCCCAATTGGTTGCAAAACTGGCCTAGTGAGGGAGATGGAGCTGGTCCTTCTACCACTTCTAGACCAGTTGGAATGGGAAGATTCCAGATGATGATGAGGCAAATTGCTTCTGTTGGAGAAAATTACCCTCACAGTAGTTTTGAAGATTCACCGTGGAGCTTCTGGCCTATGCATCCATCTCAGGCAGCTTCCACCGCCCCACAACACCCTCCCACGGTGGCCGGAAGACGAGCTCGGGCCACTGCTGGCTTACACATTCGCACTGCTTCACGTGCTGATGACAACTTAGCTAACATGCTCGCCATGGCGGAGACTGTTCGAGAGGTTTTACCCCACATTCCTGACGAATTGATTTTTCAGGTAATGAATTTTCTCTTTATCGTGTTTTTTTTTTTTTAATTTAGAATATAAGAAATGCTAGATTTACATTCTTATCATATATTTTTATTGTACACTTTGATGTGTTAAAAGGTGATTGATTTAGTTAAAATATTTTTAATGTATTATAATTAAAATAATTATTTATTATATTTATTGTACTAATCATAACTCGATACTTCACCGTATGCAATAAAAAAATATGATAAAAAGGTAAAACATAACATTACCCTCATTATAAAAAAATGACAGTTACAAACGAAAGAGGGTATACCCTCTAGCTCATAAAACATTATACCAATAAAAGAAACAAATATATTAATAATCGCATGAATTATTTTATCTTGTCACATTTTGTTATAATTTCGATGTCTAATACTCTTCTCAATGACTAATTTTTAATGGGTCGATAGAATTAATAGTCTTCATATAATTTTGAGAAGTTTTTTTATTGGAGAAACTCAATATAAAATACAAAAATTACAAGAATCAGTAGAATAGAACGCCATCTTAAGTGAAACAAAAAACAGAGAAGAAATTGAGGAAGAGAGAAGAACTTAGAGAGATGAAACTTTAATTGGATTATCAAAAAAATGTTATCCTGTCTACAAATGGGATTTCACCTCTGCCTTAAATTTGCAGGATTTACAGAGAACCAACTCGGTTACTGTTACTGTGAATAATCTACTCCAAATGTGATCACAGGAGACCCAATCGAAATCAAGAATCACCGAAGGTCAGAGACTCCTTTCTTTTCTTTTTTTTTTGGAAACTCTTCTATTTATAAGAAGCTGTGATGGGTAGCTGTATAATTCTGAATCATGGCAGAAATATGTATGAACATGACTTGTTTTTTGGAGAGCAGCTAAAAAAGCCATTGCCAGAAGGAAGCTTTCTAGTTTCAGATTTGTATATTTTATAATAATGACGATGTCTGAGAATGTTTACTGCTTTAAAGAAGTGATATTTTACTCTCCTTCTCTGATATAAATCCAAATTTGAAGCTGGAATTTCATGGACTTCTATCTGCACTTTGAGCTTTTTTCTTTGACAGTCCATGCTTATCATTCGAATGTTTCTGGTGATGATGATGATGTTTATTTGTAAATTCTGTTTCGACTTTTTTATTTTCGAATAATTGAATTTATATTTTATCCATGTACTTTCTAAGTCTGAAAAATCAAATGTTTCTTGTTCTTGCTGCAAACAAAGGGATGCACGCAGCCTGTTTATCTTCTTAGTTTGACCGGATATGGCTGGGCCGTGGGCTTTACAGGATATGGGCCGAACTTTAGCGGCCCAATGTGAATTTGGCCACGTAGGATACTATGAGTGACGTGGATTCCATAATCGAAAACGCGCGCGTACGCATGCACTACCAGCCGGATAGATTCGTCCTTTTGTTTGGGTAATTCCGTCTTTTCACTGTAATCGAACAACAATTTATAAAGAAATAACTAAATTATATGTAGGAACTATACATGAGCTTAACTTATTAAATTGTTATTATCTTTATATGAGAGAATATAATTAATCTATTTTTTAAAAAATAAGTTCCGGTTTTACCCTCGTTTTCTCTTATCCTAATGCGAATATTTCATTTTCCTCGTAGCTCTCGAGCTTCGTCTTCTTCCTCCCCTCGTTCCTCTGCAAACCCTATCGGTAGCCGCCATCTGCAAGCGTTTCTTGCCTCATGTGACATATTTTCGCCTGCGTTTGTTCTCATTCCCGGAGTTTTCAGAAATAGGATCATGAGCTGGCTCGGGAGGATCGACCTTATTGATCCCTATCAACGCCATTACCCTTCTCTTTTTCTCTCTGAATCCTCTTTGTCCGCTCCTAGATCTATTGATTTTCCCTTCATCTCGTCTTTCGAGGAAGATGAGCTTTGTTTAGCTTTTGATCATCTTTTCTATTCCAGCCCTAGCAGCTTGGACTTGGACATTGTTAACTACGCTGCCGATCTGTGCCGGATCGAAGATGCGACGTCTTTTTCGGCTTACAAGAGGATTCACCGGCTCGAGAGGCTCCGAAGTGAGCTTCTGATCCGGCGATTGTGCGACCGAGTTAACAAAAGGGAATCGCGGTTCGATCGGTTGCACGGCGCGAGAATGGCGGGAACGGAAGGTGATCGGAAGTACACGTGGACTTCAGAGATCAAAGGGCCGGAGGGATATGGAGTTGACCGGAAATACAAATGGACTACGGAGATCAAAGGAAAGAAATATTCAGAAGAAACGAAAAAGCTAGGAGGGATTAAGAAGAACTATAAATGGACGGCAGAGATTAAAGACAAGGATGAAGAAGGAGCCCCGATCTTGCGGACTTACACGTTCAAGTCTGCTGCTTGTGATCTCGGTAAGAGTGGAGAATGGAAGAAAGAAGTAGAGAAGAAGAAAGGAAAGAAGGCAGAGAACTGCGCGCGCTTGGTGGAGATTGAACAGCAGGATGATCATAGGGCTGCGCTTTTGAAGCAGGTAAGGCAGAAGCTAATCTCAGTTATTATTCCCCAAAAAAAGTTGTGAGATCTTCTCTCCTAAATCATAACGACATTAACTCTTTACTCATCGTGTAAATCATTTCGATTTACAGCTCAGATTGTTCAGTTTCCAACAAATGCTGAGAGAAAACAATTCTTTAGATCTATTGACGGTGATATTACGCCCGAAGATTGATTAGTAATCTTCTTGTATATCGAGTTTATTTAATATTGTTTGAAACTCAGTACATAATCTCTTATTACTGATTTCGTATGAAGTTAATTTTTTGAGACTCGAATTGAGTGGCGTGAAAGTAAATCAATTAGACGTCTTCTTTGGAAAATTGTTTCTGCGATACAAGATCCAGTTTTTGCTAATGAAATATGGTAGCATTGGCATTTTTTTTTTGTGCTTATGGTCAACCGGGTATGCAGTTTTATCATAAAATGAACGAACATTTTTATGGTTGTTTGCCATCATTTTAAGACCTTATGCTATGTTGTTATTTGGTGGTAGGCATTTTCCAAGAAAAGAGCTATTGAAACTAGCAAGGGAAAGAAGAAAGAACTATCTCCACTGGATGCAGCAATTTCCATTCAAATGAGTTACAGAGCTTATCTAATCCGGAGATCACGAACTCTTCGTGCTATTAGAGATTTGGCCATTGCCAAGGCCAAGTTGAAGGAAATTAGATCGTTGTTCAATAATTTTTCATATTGCCGGCAAATTGATTATGATACTGAAGAGCGTCAGCGGTTTTCTGAGAAAATTATAGTTTTACTTCTGACTGTCGATTCTATTGAGGTATTACGGCATTTTGCTTTTTATCTTTGGCAATTTAGATTCAAGTTAACTTACTGTCGCATAATTGAACTTGAAGTTTTCCCACCGTTTGAAAAATCCTATCAACATCAATTCCCAAGGATCAAAGAACTTTAAAATAGGACTTTTCTTCTGGTCTAGAATATGGCATTGATTAAAAAAAACACTTTTCGTTTGGTTCGATTATCAAGACAACCAAAATCATCATTTGAGTCACATATTAGAAATTTGCCATTGGTTCTATGTAGTCAATGAAACTTGTTCCGTACATTATGGTTTTTCTTTGATGTTCTTTTGGTTGATAAGAAGTTTTTATGCTGGAAAGATTTTGCTATCTATCAGGAAAGCTTTTAGATTGTTCCAGTTTGAGTTTTCTTCTGCCTAGTCTCCTGATAGGGCATTCGAGTTTTTTATTTGTCCTACTTTTTTCATCACTTTTTGAATAAAAAAATGATGTTACTAAAAAAAACTTACTGATCTCTCTTAATCTTCAGGGAATCTCTTTGATGATTCGAACTGCAAAGAGATCCATGTTCGACGAGTTAGAAGCAATGCTCGATGTGGTGGACCCACAACTGATAAGGAAATCGCTTTCGATGAGAAGGAGGACATTCAATATTCCAAGTGGCAGCCTCAGTAAGGAACTGGCAGCCGGAGTGGCCGAGGTGGTGCTATTGCTTGATCATGAAGAGAATAATGCGGCCACTTTGGACTTTGGAGGCTTGCCTGTGAGGAATCGAAAAACCCCTCGGCTTTTTTCGTTCCACCGGTTCTGACTTCTCGAGATGTCGGTTAGTTTTGGAATGTTTGGTTTTGATTCAATGCAATTTCATGATGTTTAACTGGACCTAACTTTTAGTTCTAATAGACAAGTGTCCCTGATTTACTTGTATTTTGAATTTTGTTAACAAATTTCATGATGCAATTTCATGATGTTTAACATGGTTTTCCTGGCTGTATGAACTGACCTACTTGTATTTTGAATTTTCTTAACAAATTTCTTTGAGAAATTGCATTTAGTTAATTCTTCGACGCAGGTATCGGGACCAGTGTGCGTAGATTCTTCGTGCCGGCCCCGCGTCACAGCCTTCGTGCCGGCCCTGCGTCACAGCGCTGAGGTGTTAACATCAAATCCTTGGTACCCAAGGAAAGTAGTGGTTTTTACTCTTTAAGGGACACGTTGGAGGTATGAAATCTTGAAATTCTCCTTTACGACTTAATTCATCTTTGCTCTTCGTGTGCAAGTCGATTTAAGAAGGATAACGAAACAAACGACCTTGTGCACGGTTTATAAGTAAAGTTCTCCTTCCCGGGTCATACAGCCCGTTTTGGGTTGATCAAGAACCAATCCGTGCGGGTCTAGCCAAAAGCGGACTATTGTAAGCACTTGAGACGCGATAGAGAGTTTGAAGTTGCAAAATTTAGAGGTCAGCTCTCTTTTTCTCTTCTGCCCGGACTCGGTTAGATCACAAACCTGCATCAGATGCTTTTTTACGACTAGGAAACAGTGAATCATTGATTTTCGAAAATTACCCGACTCTTGTATTTTTGGATAATGTTTTTGATAAATATAGTGTAAATTTGAGGAACGAGGATCGTTCATTTTTTAGTTCTTGTTTTATTTGAATGATCACCGGTTTGGTTTGGTTTGGTTTGGTTTAGTTTTATTTGAGCTTAGAATGGGCGGGATATTTCTTAAAACGATATTTGATTCTAATCTTGCCGCCCACCGGTTAGGACCGAGCTGAGTTGTCTTATAATCAGCCGACTCACCAAACATTCCAAGGATGGCCTCGGGTAGCTTTTAGAGTTCGAAACTATGATCCCTCTCGAAAAAAAGGGGGATGGATTTTTGTCGATCAAACCCGTCAATGGTCCAACCTCTACCAAACCCATCCTAGCCAATTTCGAACCAAATAATTAATTAATCGGCAATTCACATAAATCATTAAACCAAACATCATAATTCTACTCGAAACAAAATTGACAACCATCAAAACCCAAGCCACGTCAAAAAATACAATTTGTTCGACTATATCAAACGTTAATCAAGAACCGTAATTCTACCGAAATTAAATTTCACATCGGTATATAATCCAGTTAAAATTCGAACAAAGCTAGAATAGATCAAATCTTCTGCCCAGGATCATTTGGGAGGATTCTTCACTTACTTTCTCAGCAACCAAATAATACATATTAAATTAAAACAAGATCCAAGCCCTCGTGGAGGCTTTAATTGTAGCCAAAACGGTCAAACCCACCATCTCCAAGATCTAATATTTCATATTTATTTGTTAAATAATTATAAATATTCCATTTGGCTTATATTTTGTCTATAAATTGTGATTAGTCATCTGGATTCCAGCTCATAATGCATGTGCAGTGAATCATAGTCATAGTTTACTTCCTACTCCAAGAATTTCTTGATTATTCCAATTAACACGTGGTTAAGGATGAGAATAATTAATTAATTAATTAATGGAGTGTCGATCCATTTAAATAGTTAATAGATAAATAAGCTAAATTAAATGTTAAAAATTGTTTTGGATTTCTTGGCCGCAGCTTTGTTTCACATGGTTTCCTAGTTTGAAGAATCCATAAAGGTCTCTCTTGTTTGACCCATTTCTAGCTACTCTTATTATTTATTCGTTGTTATTAATATTATAATTAATTTTGGAGAAACTAATTTATTTTTGGCTACCCTTGAGATATTAATATTCTAGACTTTCTCTTCCATTTTATGTCACAATTTTCATTTAATTACGCGTTTTAATTCAACTTATAATCTGAATTTTGGTTTAAAATCAACGTAGAAGCTAGAAAATATAAATAAATTAATAAAATTTAAGGATCCAAACGCAAATAAATTAATTAAATTTGTCCCATTTCTAAAAAATATAAATAAATTAAATTTATCCCATTTCTATGTCACAATAATTCAATTAATAAAAATTTTAAAATAGAAATATAAATAAATAAATATTCCTATTATTTATTAAATGGAAAATAATTAAGGATTGGTATGGTAACGTGTGACAAAACTTGGAACCGAAAGAACATAATATAATACGATGAGCAGTGGGGCCCACCCTAGAAAAATATGAACGTTAGAAACGGGAGAGAGACGCGCCGAAACTCATGCGATTTTAGACTGTGGGCTCCACTTTGATCGATTTCCATTTGATTTACGCGTTTGACCGGCAACAGCCGGTAATTGCTCATTACTCCCTCTATTTTCTATTTTCTTTTATTATATATATATTCGAGCATTATTGATAACTTGAATAATTCAAAGTTAAGTTTTTATTTTTCTCTTAATATTAATAGAATTAATTATTGTAAGTTTCTTTTTTTCCCCAATCCATTTTAGTTTATTTCTATAGCTATTTTTAGGATTAACCATTTGGGTTGATATAAAAAACATGTTTTTGTACGTATGTTTAATTTCGATCATTTTTAGAAATAAACCATTTTTGCTAATTTCTTTTTATGTACATTAAAGAAATTTGTAGATATGTTTAAAAGGCATAATATCTGCTAAGATTTCTTTTTAATATACATGTTAAAATGTCATAGATTTATGCTTTAAAAATTAACTAATATATAATTAATATAATATAAATATAAATAATTATTTATCATATTTATTACATCAATAATAATTCAATGGGTTAGTATATATAATAAGAATTTAGAATAAGAATGTAATATCTATTAATTATTTTTTATTGAAATAAAATAATAAAACTTTGCTCATAAAAAATAGTTTTTAAAATAAAAAAAGAAATTTGTCTAGATAAAAAAGAAAATAAAAAATCGACATGGATCAGAAACCGGACAAGGTGTCGGTAGCCAGTCATAAAGTGGGGCCCACCAGGTCGCAAAAAATGCCGTATTTTAGGGCAACTATATTTTTGACTAATTTTCACTCTAAAACCAAAGGAGTGTTTCAGAGTAGAAATACAAAGAGCCGCTCTCTCTCTCTCGCTCTCTCTCGCTCCCTCTGTCTCGCTCTCGATTATGTAAGAGCTTTGAAGAAATCCCAGAAGCAACTTTTGGGTTTGAGTTATTTTCACAGAGCAGAGCATACAATGGCCTCCTCTCTTCGATTTTCTGCGTTTCTTCTGGTTTCCATTGCTCTTCTTCAGAGCCTTTGCCATGCCGCAGATCCTTCCATTTCTTACGAGTTCCGCGTTTCCTACATCACCGCTTCCCCTTTGGGTGTTCCTCAGAAGGTTTTTCTTTGTCTTTCAATTTTTTGCTTCACTCACTGCCAGATTTTTGGACTTGTTTTTGTTCGTCATAGTCGTTGAAGATTTTGTTTGCTCTAGTTCTGTTTTATTCTAGATCTGTTTCTGTTTGGAAGACATTGTTCATTGATTGTTCAACGGACTTTTGGGGCATCTTTTTTCTCTTTCTTATCATTGTTTTGTTGGTTCTGCATAAATTTGTGTTAAGATCCTTGGTTTTGCTGGATTACAGTAGTTTGTTTTTCATCTTGTCAGTATTAGTTTGTCTGAACTGTTTTTGCCTTTTCTGGACGTCTGCTTCTGTGATTAGGATATTTTAATATTATTACTATGGTGAAAGACTTCTAGGTTCTTGCCATTGTTTTATCCTTACAAGGGTTTTGTGGTACTTCACTATTGCTCTCTCTCTTCATTTTTAAGAGAAATGTGGAATGAATCAACGTATCCTTTATATTCTATTGTTTTTATTCTTTGTTTTGGGGTTAGATTTAAATAATTAATTTATTTGTTCTTTTACTTTTAGATTATTTAGTTTGTTTATGATTATTCATTTGTCAATTATTGGACTTAAATGTTTTTTTCTTGTGTCTTCTTAGATTAGCATTTTCGTTCTGTAATTTATCTGTTTTATTTCTAAATGATGTAAAAATCATGAAATTGAGCAATGCTAATATAGATCCAAATGTAATCTAGTATGCTTTCTTCCTACTAAGTCTTCGTTCATTTTTTTGACAGGTAATCGCTGTTAATGGACAGTTTCCAGGGCCACCACTCAACGCTACAACAAATTATAATGTGGCAGTCAACGTGTGGAACGAGCTAGATGAAAATCTCCTCATGACTTGGTAAGTTTTTTTAAGAAAATGTTTGTTTCTTTCATTTAATCTCTTACCATAATAATGTTTTTGTGTGGAAACATCATAATGATCGCGTAAGCTATTCTTTGATTTAGGTCTGGAATCCAAATGCGAAGAAATTCATGGCAAGATGGCGTTTTAGGCACAAACTGTCCGATTCCTCCGACTTGGAACTTCACTTACCAGTTTCAAGTAAAGGATCAAATCGGCAGTTTCTACTACTTCCCATCTCTTAACTTTCAGAGAGCCTCTGGGGGTTATGGCCCTTTAATTCTTAATAATCGAGACATTATCGCAATTCCATTTGCACAGCCTGATGGGGACATTGTCATCATGATTGGTGATTGGTATACAACAAATCATACCGTAAGTTTACTACTAAACTGAAAAAAGTTGCAAAAGAATAAAACAAAGATGTAACTTAAATTCATAGTGTTGTAATTTCTCTATATGTTTAGGCATTGAGATCGGCACTTGATTCGGGCAAAGATCTCGGAGTTCCAGATGGTGTTCTTATTAATGGAAAAGGACCTTTTCGGTACAATACCACTCTTGTACCTGATGGCATCGATTATGAAACCATTCATGTTGACCCAGGTAAGGTGGTTTAAACTCTCATGATTAAATGAAATTTGTCTTAATCTTATGATTTTATTGATGTGATCGTTGGTTAGTAATCCATCATTTCATCGATTATGACGGCTGTTATTTTAATCGATAAGGATGTCTATTTACCTGTAACTTCGCTATTGAAATACTTCTTCTCAGGCATATGTGGAAAGTCACGGTCTCATTATTTTTTTATGTTGTTTAGAAATGGTTGTCTTACTCTCTTGATTGTTTGCAAGTTGTCTTAATCTTATGATTATCATTTTATGGATTAGGAAGGCTGTTATTTTAATTGACAAGGATGGCCAATTACATGTAACTATACTATCGCAATACCTCATTTCAGGCATATGTGGAAATTTATGGTCTCATTATTTGTTTTTTTATGTTGTTTATGATTATATGGATGTGATTGTCGTTTAGTAATTCATCATTTTATCGATTAGGACGGCTGTTATTTTAATGGATAAGGATGGCTAATTACCTATATCTTCATCATTGAAATACCTCGTTTCAGACATATGTGGAAATTCATGGTCTCATTACTTGTTTTTTTAATATTGTTTAGAAAAGGTTGTCTTACTCTCATGATTATATGCAAGTTGTCTTAATCTTATGATTATCATTTTATGGATAAGGACGGCTGTTATTTTAATTTACTGGGATGACTAATTACATGTAACTTAACGATTGAAATACCTCATTTCAGGCATATGAGAAAATTCAGTCTCATTATCTGTTTTTTATGTTGTTTAGAAAAGGTTGTGTTACTCATGATTATGTGCAAGTTGTCCTAATCTTATGATTATATGGTTGTAATTGTTGGTTAGTAATCCATTATCGATTAGAACCGCTGCTATTATTATTGATGAGGGTAGCTAATTACCTGTAACTTCACTATTGAAATACCTCATTTCAGGCATATGTGGAAATTCACTGTATCGTTATTTGTTTATGTTGCTTGGGAATGAGAATGATATATTATTATTTTTGCAGGCAAAACTTACAGAATTCGAGTGAACAATGTCGGAATTTCTACGAGCTTGAACCTGAGAATTCAGAATCACAATCTCCTTCTTGCGGAGACAGAGGGATGTTATACGGCCCAACAAAATTACACAAGCTTTGACATTCATGCAGGGCAATCATACTCGTTTTTGGTATCGATGGACCAGAATGCCAGCACTGATTACTACATTGTTGCAAGTGCTAGATTTGTAAATGGATCACTTTGGGATAGAGTGACAGGGGTCGCCATCTTAAGCTATTCTAACTCCAAAGGGCCCGCCACTGGTCCTCTCCCCGATCCGCCAAATGATGAGTACGATAAGGAGTGGTCAATGAATCAAGCAAGGACTGTGAGGTAATGTTCAAGTTCTTGAGTTTTAAATGGACATTATTCTAAAGTTAAAATCTTTGGCAATATGTTGATTTTAATTTTATTTATCAGACAAAATGTGAGTGCAAGTGGTGCTCGGCCTAATCCTCAAGGGTCTTTCCACTATGGTCAAATTAATGTTACCCAGACTTATGTATTGCAGAGCAATTCGCTCGTAAAGATTGATGGCTCACTTAAAGCTACTTTTAATGGTATTTCATTTGTCAATCCACAAACACCAATAAGGCTAGCTGATCTTAACAATGTCAAAGGAGCTTATAAGGTTGATTTCCCCAATTCGCCCTTAAACAGAGACCCACGAGCTGACATCTCGATCATTAATGCTACTTATAAAGGATTTATCGAAATAGTATTGCAGAACAGTGATACCGCAATACAGAGTTTTCACGTGGATGGATATGCATTTTTTGTTGTTGGGTAAGTGTTCTTGTTGAGATCTATAAAAAAATTATCTTCTTTTGGTTCTTTGTTTTTTACTTAGAAGTTTACTTTGAATGCAGAATGGGTTACGGTAATTGGACGCAAGATAGCAGCAGAGGTTCCTACAATCGGTGGGATGCAGTTATTCGCAGTACTATCCAGGTTTGTATGTTTTGTAGTGTAAATCTAAAATCAAGTAATATTTGTAGTTTTGATGATCTTAAAGAGTTGAGCAAAACTGGACCAGGACAGCAGACAACACCAGAATCCCCAGTTTTGGTTGGGTTCTTGTCCCGATTATTAAAAATTATGAAACCAGAGCTGAGACCGTAAGTAAAAAAAGACTTAAAATCAGATAAAATTCGACTCATAATCAAATTAAATATGATATAAACTAAAAAATGATACCAAACCTACAATACTCAAAACCCAATCTAGATCCATTTAAAAAATATATTTTAATTGTCACGGTTTCAGTTCTCATTCATCCCAAAACTAGATGGGACAATGCCCACTCCTACTGTACTGGCAAAATTAAAACTATGTCATGTCTACGGAAGCAAAATATGTTCTGATAATTGGAATTTGACTAGATTAATCACAAGTTTATGATAACGTTGATGATCTTTTCTTGGGAGTGTATTTTAAAGGTTTATCCGGGAGCTTGGACGGCAGTGTTTATATCGCTAGACAACACTGGGGTATGGAATTTGAGATCCGAAAATCTTGATAGATGGCATTTAGGCCAAGAAACATATATGAGAATTGTAAATCCAGAAGAAAATGGAGAAACTGAGATGGCTCCTCCTTCAAACGTTCTTTATTGCGGTGCTCTTACCAACTTGCAGAAGTATGTCTCTCTCTCTCTCTACATTCCTCAAAATCTCTCTCTCTCTCACATTTGCATTGCCTGATCATTGTTTTATGTGTTCATCAGGAACCAAACTCATAAATCTGGTGCAGAATCAGTTCTCGGGGAAGGTTTGAGCCCGATCGGTCATCTTCTAATCTCATTCGTTGCAGCTTACATCTTTGCATTTTTCTGCTAATGATGTGAGTACTTCTATTGTCGCTTTGATTTCGTCGTTGTAGTAGTAGATTCGTATGCGGGTTTCATTCGTTATCCCTTGCCTGTCGCGTATAGTTGAGAATTTCGAGTCATTTTTAGAAGACATGTTTGGTGGTCTTAGTGTTTTGATTTCATCATTCTTTGTGTAGCTAAACAACCATGGTATACATTTGTGGTTCATCTGTTTATTGACATGTTTTTCCTTGGGAAGATTTCTGGATAAATATTTCTCTTCTATGTGCCTAATTCTTTCATACAAAAGTATATCTTTTTTAGTCATTGGGATCAGAATTAGTGTAGGATTATTTTTTTGGCAATTTATATTCATGTGTCTCCCTTTGATTAGATTAATTTAAATAATAAATAATTATTTAATATTTTTATTCATTAAATATATTTGAACGGACTTAATTATGCAATAATACGTTAGAATTTATGCAATAATTCATGTGTCTCTTTTCATGTGATTATGAAAAGAGAACTCTCCTACTAAAAATATAGATTTTTTGTAAATGTTTTAGTTTAGAAATTTCACACCTCTTTAATAATTTAAATCCATGAATAAACTTTTACCTTTTCGGTCTATGTTTCACTGAGTAGGCGAATTGGATCAGACGGTTTTGCTCGATTTGGTTTATAATTTTTGGGAAAAAAATCAAACCGAGCACCAACGAGTCAAAACTAATTAAAATTGAACCCAAAATTAGGTAATCTGATTCAAACTTGGCCCAATTTCTGAAAATGAAAGCCATTTACAATAATATATGACTTTTTATTTTCGAAACAAGTAAAAACCGAACCGGATTTCATCTTGTTAGGTTCTCGAAACCAGACAGTGCACACTTTTAGTATGATTTTCAAAATGTGAACCCTAGAGAATATAAGAAATAAAGAAAAAAATTAATTAAAAACTTTTATGATAATTAATTATTTTATTTATTACACCAATTAATAAACTGATAAAATAGTTCACATCCACTTGCTCTATTATGAAGTTTTGGCCCATGCAAATTCAACTGTATTTTGTAGCCTCATTAACACCTTTTATTTTGTCGATATAATCTATGTTCTATGCACAAAATGAAATTAACATGCGCTCTAAAATATATGAAATTAGCAAGAAACAACGGAAAAACGTGTTGGTTGTTTCTCGGCCGGACTAAAAGTACGCTGGAATCGGATTATTAAAAACGTGTCAAGTTACATCTAAATTTTCATGTTTTTCACCCATGAAAACTCCAACTTTGAAAAAATGCACTGAAATCTCACCCAGAAGACACATTTTTTTTACACATATATCAACTAAATTTCAAACCCTTAAGCTCCATTCCTCCATGTTATCATTCAGCCATGGATAACTGCATATCTATTGATCAAAGCCAAGGCATTGCTAGTCAATTG
>QAOC01038673.1:0-45819 GCA_003255005.1 Begonia fuchsioides | reverse complement strand
AACTTAGTGAATTTTTATCAATACAAGTGCTTCAAGCCTTTTTGATAATTCCCTCAAATCGTCGATCCTTCTCCGGTGCGTCATATCCGGCCAAGTCTTCGACAACCCTCGTCCGTGAACGGTGAGTCATATCCGAACACGAACTAGGTCTACCGTTCTAAACACTTAGATTGCTCAAGTGTTTAGATCGATCGCCCCACCTCTTCCTAAATTCCATCCCGTTTCCCGAGCCATCAATCTCCGCCACCACCGATTCCGGTACATCCACTACCCTCCGAACCACCTCCGTTTTTATCCGTGCCCTCACCATATTTACACCTTCAATCCACCTTATTTCCATCCCATTATACTTCCGCACCACAACTCTACAAATCGCCCGATCATATTTTCCGACCGCCGTACGCATCACCTTCTCCGGGTCACGCGCACGACCATCTTCCGATCACGGTGCGCCGCTCATAGATTGACGGCACATCAGGCCACAGACCAGTCACAATAGAAGCAATATAGCCTGCATGGATAGAAAACAGTTAGACCAATACTAATTCCTACGGTTGCAAACTTAAAATGGAGGTTAACTCAATGTCTGGCAATCCGGGTCAAGGTCATTAGGCGCAATTACTAATCTTTGGATATTAGTTTCATTATCGCTAAATGGGTTTATATTTTAATTTTTTTAGAATTTAGTTCTTTCTAATTGGAAAGAAATTGGGTTAAATTAAGTGTTAATGTTTACTTAAAAAGTGTTCTTCCCAATCTCTTCTCTTGTATCTTTCTCCCATCAATGTACTTCATTTCTTATAAGAAAAAAATGCCAGGGAGCTAGTGACGTGAAAAAAAAAAGGGTTAAGCTCATACCACCAATTGAATTGCCCACTAAATGAACAGGTGTACCTACAACTTCAATGATGAAATCTCTAAGCAAATCAGCCCACATTAGCTCAGTGTAGACAATGCTAGGCTTTTCTGATGCTCCAAATCCTAATAATGTGACAGCCCAAACTCTATTTCCATCATTAGCAATCCCATTCAAATTATCGCGATAATGCTCCCAAAAAGCACCAAATCCGTGTACAAGAAGAACTGCTGGGCCTTGATGGCCAACATGGTATACTGAGTAAGGAAATGCCAGTTAGCAGACTGCCAAGCAACAAATACAAACAAAAAGAAAAGAAAGCATTCTCTACGAAGGGCTTGATAAGTTTTCAATGTCCTACCTGAATTAAAAAGCCATTGCATCTCCATATCCGAACGGGATTTATTACGTGATTGCTTTCTTGAGACTTTAAACTTTTAAGCTAATACCACTGGAGAAAAGAATCGAAGGAGGATTAGAATTAGGTTGGGAAATAACACAAATAAATACATTAACTTCGGTATAAAAATTTAAAGATAAAATCATTCATGATTGATTTATCAAAGCGTAAGATCTAAATTTCAAATTTTTACCTCAAGAAAAATTATCATTGAAAAGAAACAATTAAAATGAGATCTACACGTAAGGCAAAATGTTAAAACATACTTATAAATCATATGATTAATAGCATAAAATTTTGGTCTTGTTGATTTCACAACAAACTAAAACCCTTCATTAAAAGTAGCAGTTTTGCAAATAAGCCCCATGGTAGGCTCGATCCAACAGTGTTGATCACAATTAAAACCATGCACCGCTATTGAGCAGACAGTTTCGATCGCAGTCGCAATTGTGTCTGTGGAGTATCTAAATGGAGACACAAATCCAGCAATTCTTTGCCTTTCACACTCGATTGCCTCGTAATGCACTCTCCTTCTAGATATCATGCCAAGACAAAGAGCAGGGCCAAAGAGTCTCACAAATGAAGCCCCATCCCTGCCTTCAGCGTCACTAATCAACTCATGCATCCTGCAGGGCGCATAAAATTTCAGGAAAAGAGTACTACATTTCTCTTATAGCAATTGAAATGATAATCACAAATCTTTAAAGGAGAATGATATAGCAAGCAAAGGAATGACTTGCAAGCGTGTAACAAGACCGGAAAAATTTTCACTAGCTTCTCAAAATTTAAGAGACAAGGTAATGACCATTATAAAAGGAAACAATTCAAGCGTACAATAACATTACATCCCAAGCCTACACAATCCCAGTTGATCAGCCAAAGCAGAAGGCAAAATATGAAAAAAGGGTATATAAAATTTAGAATCGAAGTAATATGCATATCCCCACTATCCCTTTCCAAGATTATGATTTTAAATTTGATTTAAATACTTTCTAAAACTTCCACTTAACAATTAGTAAACTTACTATTTTCAAACAACAAAGGAAAAATTTAATCTTTTGTGACAAAGGAAAATTCAAAGAACTTTCACATGTCTATAAGTAGAAAAAATTATTTCTGGGAACTAGACACGTACTCGTGCCAGTCATTTTGGACATTTCCTTCGTTGTATCTTAAGTATGCAGCCAGTGCATTTACCAGATTATCTGATGTTCGAATATTTTTCTGCATCAAAGAAATCCATTTCCTTCGCTCCTTTAAATGTGTCTTTTTTGAATTAGAACCATATTTATAGTTAGTTTCAAGCTTCAAATGTCTGCTGCTCAAAATGGTAGATGCTGAGGTCTTCTTGATATCATCCCACACGTCCTTGTGTTCAGATGGCCTTAATTTCAGGAATTCCTTCACATCATCAAATGAGGGTAGAGAACCTAAATCAAATCAAACTTACATTTTCTATTCTAACTTGAATTGTTAGATCTACTAAATAATTGCATGAATGGATAAACACACACAATTATGCAAATACAAACGAGGAACGATATAGTGTAATTATGACAACATTGAACAGCAAGGACCCACAAGAACTTACCCCAGTTTAACTACTTGTTCACACTAGGTAACAATGGGGCTGCAAGTGGAGATGTTTTATTTTATTATTATAAATAAATATATTTTATTTTTAAATAAAATCGGGTTAAAATTAGAACAAAACCAAAACTGTTGATTCCAATGTCGGTTCTAAAAATCTAGAAATGTAAGTTCTAGTTCTAATTCTATTTTGGGATGGGTACAGTGTCAGTTCCAAAAATCTAGAACGGTGAGTTGTGATTCTGATCTATTTCAGAATAAAATCTAGCCGAACTGGGCTGTGTCTACTCCTAAATACCCTAATTTATTTCGTTAACCAATGTCGATTCTAAAAATCTAAAACCGTAAGTTCTGGTTCTGATTCTATTTTGAGATGGTTTCAGTCTCAATTCCAAAAATCTAGAATTGTGAGTTGTAGTTCTGATTCTATTTCGGGATAAAATATAGCCGAACTGGACTATGTCTACTCCTAAATACCCTAATCCATTCTGTTAACCAATGTCAGTTTCAAAAATCTAGAACCGTAAGTTCTAGTTCTAATTCTATTTTGGGATGGTTCTAGTGTTAGTTCTAAAAATCTAGAACGGTGAGTTATAGTTCTAATTCTATTTCGGGATAAAATCTAGCCGAACTGAGTTGTGTCTACTCCTAAATACACTAATCCATTCTGTTAACCAATGTCGGCTTCAAAATTCTAGAACTATAAGTTCTGGTTCTGATTTTATTTCAGGATAAAATCTAGCTAAACTTGGCTATTTCTACTCCTAAATACCCTAATCCATTCCATTAACCACTTAGAGACTGAGTCGGTCTGGTATGAAACTCGGCCCATGCTTATAACTCTTAATTTGAGGACAAAATAATTTGGATAAATTAGGAGGGTATAGTAAGAAATTAGTTTCGGCCTGGTCCATATGTTTAGCAAAACCTGGACCAGCCCAGACCGGACTCTGTTCTCGAGTAGGTTTAAACCCCGGGCAAACGATAAAGAGACCTTCATGTAGGGTTTATGACGAATGTTCTACTCTGTTTCTCCACTTTCTCTAGCTTCTTGTTGCCGCTATAGTTGAAGTTCTTCGTGAGTATTTCTCGGTCCTTCAATCTCCATGGCTACCTCTATAGCGTCGCAGTTGCAAGCAATCAAGTCTATAGTACAGGCGGACTTGGAACCTCATAAGCGACCTTTTACTCGGCCTTCCATTCTATTTGACCCCAAAGAAGCGGCCGACATTGATGTTGATACCATCTTCAATATCGCTTTGAATGGTCAGTTTCTTTTCAGAGTAATGTTTTTTTGTTCCAGGTTTGCTCCACCAGAATAGTCTATGGGACCATATATTTTGTTTTTGGTTTTTATGGGTGTTCATTTGTACAAAATGGATTTTAGCATTTTTAAACATTTAATGAAAAATCGATTAAGAAGTGTCCGAATCAAACGTTGAAGGCTTTTCCAATTTATGTAGATTATAAGATTTTTTTTTTTCAAGCGCATTTTGTTGTATACTCACTTGCAGGTTTGCACGCTCTTGTGAATATTGACGATCGTTTTCAGAATTACAAGAATGATCTATTTAGCCATAAAAGTAGAGAGATGGATAGAGAATTGATGAAGGAAGAGGAGAATAAACATATTAATATTTCAATTAGTTCATATTTACGGCTACTCTCTGGACATTTTCAACTGCCGGCATCACTTAAGACTCTGGAGTACTTGATACGAAGATACAAGTAGGCAATTTTTTTCTGAGATCTTCTTAGAAGCTGATTTTCCTATGTATGATATTTTTATGGTTATTTTCCGTTATTAATTTTGTCTTGCTCCTCTTTCTTCGTTAAGGGTTCATGTATACAATGTTGAAGATCTGATCCTCTGCATCTTGCCATACCATGATACCCATGCTTTTGTGCGAATAGTGCAGTTGCTCATGATAGGGTTAGAGAATTATTTGAATTTTGCTTGTTCATTTGTTTTTCATTCTGTACCTATTACTTCGTAGATTTTTTACATGGTTATTTTTTTAGAAATACTAAATGGAAATTCCTCGACGGTGTGAAGATCTCGGGTGCTCCCCCTCCTAGAAACGTGATTGTGCAGCAATGTATCCGAGATGGAAGTATTTTGGAAGTTTTGTGCGACTATGTGAGTCAGTCAACTTTTTAAGTGTTTGTTTTCTATGCATTTTTTGTCGCAATTGATGATCAAACTGCATGAAATTCGCTTCAGGCATCTTCATCAAAAGGTGTTTATCCATCTAGGCCAGCAATCAGCTTCTGTACTGCAGTTATAATAGAGTCTTTGGGTTCTCTTACAACTATAGAGCCTAATGTTGTGAGCAAAGTTCTTCCATTTGTTCAAAATGGTCTGCAGCCAGGAGCCAAAGGAGATTCCAGTCATAAGGTGATACTACTACTGATTAGTACTGATTTATTAATTTTTTAAATAGTACTAGAATTTTTATAATTCAAAAGTTGGAAAATTAACAAAAGATCACGACAAAATAATGTTATAGTTGGTACAAAGTCCAAAGTGGAAAACAAAAGGTAACAGGTTTAATGCTCTGCACAGCCTACTAAACTTTTCCAAACTATACGCATAAAGCCTTATAAAATCTGTTACATATAACCTCAAAATCTGTAGAGTTTGGTATTCTAAAGTAATGTTTTCATATCTGATTATCAATGGCATGAATCTCAATAATGTTGCTGCTACACGATAGACATATTGGAATTAATGAGCTAGCATTTTAAATGATTTTTCTAATTTTACTTGTTAAAGTGCTGCAAAAAAGCACGGACATCAAGTTTGTTAATGTAAATACTCTTTTTTTCAAAAAGGTTTTGCATAAATTCTTTTGTTCTTCCTTTGTGTTTTAGTAAATTTTGTTACTTTTCTGTTCATCAACAGAAGTTCCATTTCTTCTTCCATGTTTTAGCTTTTCTTGGATGAAAATATTAATTTTTGTATAAAAATGTTACTTAGTAGCTTATAAAAATGGAAGATCAGTAGTTCTCTCGAGGAAGATACATTAGCTAGAAGTTACTTCTTCATAATGGTGACGTAATATATTTTTTGTTAATATTATTTCTTTGTTGAATGGAATATGTTAATATCAATTTAATCCTTTTCATATTGCTTCCTAACTTTTCTTCATGGATTCCTGTGACAACTTATTTTCTCCCTGAGGTCTTATTTGGTATATTTGTAATATCTTGTGATAATTTTTTTTCTTGTGTAGGCGTCAGCTTTGATGATTGTTGCTTTATTGGCAAATAAAGTAACTTTGATTTCAAAACTTGTAAACAGTTTGGTACGATCCATTTCTGAGAATGCTAGAGATGACGCGAGAGCGTTAAAAGATCTTCAATCTTGTCGATTGTCACTTATGACGCTAATCACAATTATTCAGGTACGTTAAAATAATTTAGCAATTCTTTTGTGTTTTAAGACGACATGATCAAATGGACTTTGTTGCTTTTACTTATTTGTTGTATTTCTTTGCTAGATCATTTTTATGTTTCGTATGTAGAGTATCTTTGTAATTTTATTTTTTTATTTTTTCCTTCGTAAATACATATACTTTAGTCCTGTTCAAATTTTGTATGAAAAAGAGTAAAGCTAAGAAAAAGCTATGCCTCCCAAAAAACCTAGAAAAAGAACATGCCCTTACACTTTGAAATCATCCATCTCTTCATTCTTACGATGAAATAGGCTGTTATCGAATCTCCACTCTATATTCTTCCAAACAAACAAAATTCCATATCCGGAGCTGAAAGTTGAAGGCCTCGAAAGTGCTCTTCAAGAGGATTAGGGCTGCACCAACATTTCTTCTAAAATGCACGACCATTTCCACAAAGGAAAATATGAATTTTGTACATATGGCTAACTTATTTTTAAACAATTTGCAACAGGCTACTAACATGGGGATCACAAGTCCAAACCCTTAATCACCCATAGTACTAAACCAAGAAGCCATCTCCCTCAACCACTCATGTTCCCTAAAAAATTTCCAAGAAGCACAAAAGTGTATGATCTTGATAATCTAGCTCATTTTCAACTAATTTGAGTTTTTAACCAATTTTTTGCAATATGATAGAAGGAATTATAATAAAATTAAAGAGTGGCCAACATGCTCACAACTAAGGCAAACATCCCCACAAACAAAGATGTCCTTTGCAATTTGCCAACCCCTTTTCAGAGTAAAAATAGGAATTTAGTTCTGAATCTATTTGAAATTTAAAGGTTACATTTAAGGCTCTTAAATGAAACAATTGAAGTCGAGTTGATGGTAATAGTAATTTTTTTAAGTAGGCTAATCTAGAGCATAATCAGCTATAGTAACTCTATATATCCTCCTGCTTCCCCACCTTTAACCTTGGAACCAGCTTTCTCATTGAGCTTGTGAGAAAAATCCTTCGCTTAAGTGGGGAAATAATGCTCATCAATGTTGTACAAGTTAGGCTTGCTCATATATATATGTGTGTTGAAAATATTTATTGAGATGGGAACATACATGAGGAAAGGTTATTCCTCGACAGTAAAAAGAAACTTGTATGGTTACGCATATGAGCTGATGCCACTAGTACAAGTTGTAACGCTTATCTTAATATTATCTATTGAAAACTTTATATTATTTGTATATCTTTAGCCAATTTATGACTTCATTTTTCTCATAACCTGCAGAAACAATCTGTTGATATATTTCCAAAGAAGGCTTTAGATTTTTTGAAGGAAATTAGGTATGGCGAGATGGCACTTAACTGTTGTTTCAGTTTTGGTCCTTCTATTCAATTTGTTTCTTATTGCTAATATCATTTTGCACTGTAACTTGAAGGGACTTCTCTGGATATTTGTGTGAACTGTCTAAGGAATTCAACACGGATAAGTTTCTTTCTGTGCTTTTGGATTCTTTGGTTTCCTATAGGTAAGTTTCGAGTAAAGTGACATGTATCACTTTAATTTGGGATGTTCATCTACTTGATGTTTTGACTTTGAATACTGCGTGCAGTTCCTCTGATGAGTTGTGCCTCCATACTTTGATTTCAATAATAGAGACGGTGCCTGTAAAGAGTCTCGTGCACAAAATGGTCTCTAAGATCCTACTAACATGTGCAAAGTTATCACACAAACTAACCACCCCAGGATCTTCAAAGTCTGGTATGAGATTTATTTATCTACTTATTTAATCAATCAATAGTATGATTTATTTTATTACCAGAGTAACTAAAATCAAGTTTTTTAGTTTCATGTATTAATCGACACTATTTACCTTGTTTAACATTGTAACAGACATTTAGAGATTAACTTTACAATATTTAATCGAACATAATGTTTTATGAGGTTTAAGAAATGGATGAACAATCAAAGTGAAAGCAGTGCATTTGAGAAACTTCTTGAGGTAGTTGAATATTTTTTCAGTTGATGCAAGATCAAGGAAAGGATTTTATTTCCATAAAAAAAGATTGTGTTATCTTAGAAAAACATTGAACAATATTTTTTGGAAGGGTAAACTTTGGATAATAATAAGGAGATGGATCTGAGTTTATCCTTTTGGAGTGACACATGGATTGGCTGATTACTCTTCTAGGAATGCTTGAAAAAGTCTCAATTAATACACAAGCTTGGAATTCTCCAAAAAATGGGAGGCACTTTCTCATATTCCATTTGATGGTGCACAACATTTTATTTTCTTGGAATGATATTTGGGGAAGTGCCTCATAGTTGATCGTTTTTTTTATCTCAGAATCAGATGATACAAAGACCTTTTTTCTTAAGATAGCCTATGCCTTAGAAAGTTCACCCTTCCTGTTGTATTCAAAATGTTAGAAATAGGATGTTTTTTTGGGGGAAAATCACGATTACAATTTTGCCTTGATTCTTTTACGAGGTAAAGATGTGCAGATCACAGTGTTTTCTTTGCAATGAATATGTTTGCAGTTTGAGCTTCAACTATCTTGGCTTACATAATTTCATCTAATAAAAATTTTGCGTCCTTGTTCAAAATTATTAATTTATAAAGCGATGTTGATATTTGATCACGAGATACATTTGCTGAATACAAAACTCAGAAGCATGTTTGTCGTGTTAGGTCTTAAAATAAACTAAATGAATTTCAGATTCCTTCTGTCTTTTGAATGCTTGTGCAATGCCTTTCTAAATGGATTTTATCTGTTGCCAACTACTGTGGTTGTTTGATATGGTTTCTCACCAATATTTTGGTAATATGTTAGGAAGCTGGGCCAAGAAAGTTTTGATTGCTGTTAGTAAAAAATATAATTCCGAACTCCGTATTGCTATCCAGAAGTTTTATGAGGTATACTACACTTCTTCCTGCATATTTCTTTAACCTGCACTTCTCTCGATTGGTGCCTGCTTGCTGTTTTTTCTTGCTCTTATTTTCTGATTTTGGTGGCAGCAAACTGAAGTTCAATGTAAGAAAGGAGAATCAATTTATGAGACATTGTGTACTATTTTGGATGAGAATTCGGATTTGTCATGTCCAATCTCAGACTCAAAACTTTTGTTTGCATTGCATCATCCTAAGGTTTGATCAAATTCAAGTGGCACCTATTTTAAAATTGTCTGCACTTGATAATGGGCTTTAATTGAGTCTCATTGATATCGTAATTCATGAATGCTTGAAACCTATATCATACTTTGTTTGTAACTTTGTGGTATAGGCTGATGTCCGGCGCAATGCACTTTCTAGTTTGAGCGTGACTGAGCTTTCTAGATCTAAGGCAGTTGATTCAGAGATGGTAGGTTACATATTTTACTTAATTTTTATTATTATTAAAATAGATCAAAATAGTGTGGTTTATGCACGCCAATATTTTTGGAAGATCTCATTTTCTTAGTTTTTGTTATCAAAATGCTGAATCTTCATTTTTATATGATCACACTATTATCAACTTTCAATCACTCTCCTTGAACAAGTTAACTTTTGTAAGACATTCCATAATTAATTTTTTGATAGACATTTCATTGAAAGTTATGTTGCAACTTTGCTTTGTAGATGCAACAAGTGTTCATGTTTTCTATTGTCTATTATATCATAGGAACATTCTTTATCAAAGCAAGACAAATTCACCATAAAAGTTTACTTTCACACATGCCAATCATCATTTTCAAATTAATTACCATCCCTTTATTTTTGTCTTTGGTGACATTCTTGAATTGTTCACGATTCATTTGATTTGTTTTACTGTAACTTCCTTTTTAACTGAATGTCTTGTGGACCAGAATTTAATAAATATTCAAGATGTTATTTGGCAACAACTTCATGATGATGATCTAACTGTTGTGAGAATGGCGTTATCGGTGGACGGGTTGCAGCAAATATTAATCTCATCTGATCATCTCAAAGGATTGCAGGATGTAATCAAGAGATGTGTCGGACTTTTGATGTCAAGTGAGTATTATTGATTATAAAAAAACTATTATTTAAGCGTCCTTTGTTTGTCATACCACTTAAGCCATTAAAAAAATCTGCTGACTTTTAGTGATGCGATTATTAGATAATCAATCTATACTTTAAATGTAACTCAACATCTATGAGCTGGGTGGAAACTTTTTTTCATTGACCTTTTTTATGAAAGGTATCTAAGGATTTCGAGTTGAAAAAGGGTGGGATTGCAGATCCTTGAAGATCTGCTAACTATTTACATTTTATATTTTATTTATAAGAAGTCTTTTTGAAAGTGTTCAATCTGTTGTTCTAAGATATTTGATAATAAATTGTGGCGATTCCCATCTAGTTCACTGATTGCCAAGCTCACTAGAATATCAAATTGAACATTTCCACACAACTCTTAAATAATAAACCATGATGTACAAACAGTTGGTAGGTCTTTGAAGGTCCACCATCCCGCCCGACAGAGATTCAAGGGTCTACAACCCTCTCCTTTCCAAACTAGAAATCTATCGTTACTAATGTCTCCAAATTTTTGCATCCACACTGTCTACTATTTATTGCTTAATTTATAATAAAAACTCATTTTAATTTAAAACAGAAACTACTTTTAATTCAAAAGAGAAACTACTCCGAATGTAATTCTAAATTGCCCTTCCTAATATATTGTTAGTGACAAAATATCCAGTTTTAACCTTACCTAAAGTCAGAAACCAGGAGACTGCCCAAAAGTAATAGGCAACCTAGTTTTCAAAACATATTTGTTGTACACATAAGCATTGACCAATGTGGATGAAGAATTCAAGACAGAGAACATTGAAGCAAAAACTGGGGACCCAACAAATATCATCCTGAATAGAATTTTGGATATTACTAGTAGAAATGATGAATGGGTAATAGATTATTATAAATAGAAGGGAGGGAGAATGAGTATTGATTATGCTTTTGAATAACGATGAATTGTTATCCTAGGAATTGGGGTTTTTTCCAGGTCTGCTTCCCTTAATCTGTGACTTTCTTTATTTCTGGTTGGGTTCTCTTTGTTGATTTACATCAATGGAGTCAGTTTATGCTCCATCAGAAATTCATTGGTGGAAAAATTTACAAAGTTATGAATTCTGCTGAGCATGTAAGAAAATGTAAGAGAAGAGACCCCATGATGGAAAATTTTGGGAATGTGTATTACTCTATCATTCATCCAATCATAAGAGACGTATTCCTAACGTTAAATGCTATGAGTTCCCATTTAAGTTTTACTTTACTGCCTGATGTTTAGTTTTCATCTATAATTATTTTATTTTTTGGCAGCTACCATTTGGTTGTATCTTTTATTTTGAGGTTTTTTCTTTTTCATGATAAAATTTTGTAGATATATGTATATATAGTTCTCATCCAATATCTTATATGGTAACTTCAAAAGATTGAAAATTTCCATCTCACCGTAATTTCTTTCCTCCTTGCAGCTACATCAGTTGATAGGAACCTTGCTTCTGAAGTTGCTATTCTATGTGTAGAGAAGGTGCATGCATGTGTCCAGAGCAACATTAATGAATTAGAGATGCTTGCAGCGTTGCTATTTCCTTTACTCTTAATTTTACCCAAGGTTGGTTTATTTATATTGGTATTTTTTTCTTCCATTACCACTGTAAATTGTAAATCTTAAACCAATAAATTACATTAGTTTTTAGTCTCATTTTGTTTGCTGTCCCTTGTGAAATCTTTATTTCTTCTGGCAGACACAGGTAGTGAATTTAAAGGCATTACAGTTGGCCAAAGATATACAATGGCCACTTTACCAGAATCTTCCCACTGTCAGCTTGAAACCGGTTAGTATTGCTTAGTGAAGATCCTGAGACGCATTAGTGATTTCTGTACCTCACTTATTATGTTTAAGTGGTAAAGTTTTAATATCTGGAATCTTATCTAGTTTTTTATTTGTAAGAGAGAAGTTTTATGAAAAGGATTTAGAAAGTGAAGTGTGGTGTATAAGTAATTCTTTGAAAAGCATCACCAGCTTTCAACTACGTAAATCCCATTGAACATAAAAATAGCTTTATCTCCTCTACAAGTCTGTATTCTCCTTGAGACTGATATTCCAGCTTATTTATCATTGGTGCTTATGTATTGTTTTTTAAATTAAAATTGTTTTTACAGGCTTTGCAACCTGGCGGTATATCTTCAATTAATTTAGAGACAATTAGTAGTATGGCAGATGCATTCTTGATGCACCCTGAAGATTATAAATCTTGGCTTATTGAGAATGGAAAAAATTATGAATTATCTAAAGTACTCGTCTTTTTGGTTTTCATGCAAGCATGCGTGAGAGGAAAAAATAGTATGTCACTCTTTCTTTCTTAAATTTCTGGCATGTTCAGAATTATTACTTGTATATATATATATATATATATATATTAATTTGGTGGAAAGATAAAGTTAATTTGGAATCTTAGAAATCTAGCTGTCTTTTACGCCACGTGATTTCATTGAAAAGAGATTGTTTTGTAGAGAAGACTTTGAATAATGATCTATAGGATATGGTTTTTCTTTTTATCCCTAATTAGAATTATAGTTTCAAGAAATTTAAAAGTTAATTTTAATATGGTTTTTTTTCCAGTCATAAATAATCTTTTTAATCAGTAGGTTCTTGTTTTGGTTGGAGTTCCCTGCCCTAACTTTTTGTAATGTTTTGCTATATTAGCAAATGAAAAATGAAAGGAAACAAAAAATTTCTACAATACACCACAAGGATTTTTCTATCACATTTAGAATAAAAGAAATGTAATGAGAATGCTTGCGCGCAGGTGAAGTTTCTTTCTTGGGATGCATAGACATGTCTAAGAGTCTCCATTCATTTGGATGCTGGTGAAAATTGATTAATTTTAGTGTTTAATTCCATAGTTTGATTTTGGCTGTCTTACCTGACAGGAAGCGGTCAATTTTTGGAAGCATTTAATGCTATCTTTCCTGTTCTGAAGGCTGAGTGGAAATTAGTTGAATCAACAAGTGATACTTTCGTTGAAATGGTAAAAAGGCATTTTTAAACCAAAAGGGAATGATTACAAAACTTAATTATTAAAATGATCATTGAAGATTAAATGGACCAAGAAATCTTCTAGTTTTATATGTTTTTCATCTTATTTTATCAATTTAACCTTCTTTTGTTTGGTCAACAGCTAAAAGCAGAGTTGTTAAATTGGGATTGCAGAAGATTCCTTGATCAGTTGTTTAAGGACAGTCATAGCCAATTATGCGCCTATTCTTTATTTTGCACATTTTGGAGACTACTTGAGGCATTTACATCTGCCATGACCACTGATATCTCTCCGGTTTGTACAATGCATTGCTTTTCTTTTTCTAGTTTGTTACCCTTCTAGTTACAATCTTTCTTACAGATAAACGTCTGCAAACAAATCTTCCAGGACTTTGTTTGCCAATATTATTATTGGATTTGATTAATTTTTCACAAAGTAATGCTTTCGGTGTTCTTTTGCTGCAGGATTTTGAAGACAAATGGATTTGTGTTTATCATGATTTGTTCCTCTTCTTTGCAACTTCTGGGTTTAGGAATTCCTTCAAAGAACATGTGCACTATCTTGTCAAAAACTTTAAGATATCTCCCATAAGATCTCTATGCAGGTTCTTTACAGAAGAAGGTGTGTATATATGCCTTGGTTTAATATGGATTTTTTTAATTGTATATATCAGTTTGAAGATGATCCTCGTTTGTCACTTCTGAAAGATATATCCAACTATATACCTTGGAAACAGTAAACTCCTGGGTGTTTTTTTTTTCTACATAATTCTCTGCCCCTCAAAGTTATGATTACCTTGTCTTTTTTTTTCCTGTCACGTATTTTTACTTGCTTTGATGTGTTAGCTTGTCTTGTTGCCTAATATTAAAAACATCTTGCTTCAAGAAGTGAACTAATCTTATATCTGGACATGATACACTCCATAGGGGCATGGAGGTTAAGTCTTATATATTTGTCAGCTGGAAGCCTCATATGTTTTTATATGTTATATGAAGCATTTAGTAGGAAAATGGCTCAAATATTTCACAAAATTTAAATTTTCTCTGGATCAGAATTTTCAGAGAGATACTTTTGGTTATTTATTTTTTATTTGAGGTGTTGAATGCTTATGTTGCAGGTATTCCAGTTCCTGCTCAACTTCAAAGTCTTCAATGTTTTGCCTTCCTCTGTTCTCAGTCTGAGAATCAGCCGCTGGCCATTGATCTTCTTGCAGCATTTCCCTCAATTCTTGTTCCTTTGGTCAGTGATGATCAGGTGAGCAGTTAAACGATTATATGTTCTTTCTAACCAGAAATGGTTATGGTCATGTGTCTTTTAATGTGCTGATCATTGATAATCTGATGTATGATGGTTTAATTTACCTTTTTTTCAGGACATTAGAATCGCAGCAATGAACTGCGTTGAAGGGTTGTATGAACTATTAAATTGTGCCGACTTTTCTAGCAAAAAAAATGGTTTGCTCTCTATTGAGGTTTTGAATTCCTTGTTTCGGGTACATCCTTCTTTGCATTTATCAGCACATTCTGCGTTTTGTATTTGACAGGAAAAAATGCATCATGGATTTGTTTTCTGGGCAAACTTCTGGTCTCGATGGTTGAACAAAAAAGACTGATATTATCAGATAGAAAATATCTCCCTTCTTTATTATTATGTTTGCTTGGCTCTCCTTCCCATAACCTTTTAGTGCCTCAAAGCATCGAACAAAGGTATTCACCTTTCTTTGTAGAGTTTTATGCTCTCTTGACTGTTTTTATAATGGATTTACTGGAACATCAGTTGAGGGTTTATGCTCTGTGTGGAGTTCTACGCTCTCTTTACTGTTTTTTATACCTAGGACTTATATATATTAAACCAATTAGGTTTCTTTTTTCTTTTCTGAAATTTCCAGGTTTGACGAACCAACAAAAGACATAGTCCTTGCTTTTATTTTAGGCGCTGCATTAGAGCTTTCTAACTATGCAAAGGTGTGTTCAACTTCCTCTGTTATTTGGAATTTTATCTATTCTGCTTCTATGGAAATTACCTCATTCTTGGTTCTTTTCCATTATATGTGATTTTCTGGAACTTCAATGAGAGAAGTTGGCACTAATGTAGTTATTTTTCACAGTTAATGATTCTATCTTTGCTAAAAGGAATGGGAAACGCTATTCTGCGCTTTAAAGGAGCTGAAACATTATTGTCTGTACTTCTTGTTAGGCGCGAGAGGTATTTTTTTGAGCATGACAAGTCTTTTACAAAACTAGCATCAATTGAGGTTTCAATTCTATGCCTTCTACTGGAGGTAAATTTATCAACGCCCCTTGTTTACATCTTGATAACAATATAATTATGTTAGATTTTCAAATAATAAGACAGTGGTTTTTGTGGATTAGTGTTGTGTGACTCCACCAGAAGGAAATGTTTATGAAGATCACTTGTTGAAGGCATTACAAGTAAGAGGCAGTTCAAGTTCTTATTTGAATTTTACCCCTAATTTTATGATGTATATAAAAATCTAATGTTGTATGCAGCCGATTGCTTTGAAGGATGTAAAATCAGAAGAACATGCTGTCAAAAGTCCTTGTATAACTGTCTTACAAAAGCTAAATGGAAAAGTTTACAGTGGATTCCAGAATGAAACGCAGGTACTTCTCTTCTAGTGCACAGACATTTTTCAGATTAATATGTTACTCTATTCTTTTTTCCCTCTATTGTGTGGTGCATTGACTCATTGTATTTCTTTCACATGTGATCACATCCCTAAGCGTTGTACTGTTTTGACGTAGAGGTTATGCTGTTGTTCTGATGATTTGTTGATCACATTATATGAGATTTACACAAGAAATTTACCTACTTGTGGACATAGGATAATAATGGAACATTCTTGGATTCAGTTAAGATATTTGACGTTGCAATGTTTGGCACAGCTCTTCCAACAGAAAAGTTTGCCCAATCTTTAGACAAATTAGCTATTTGAAGAAATTGGATATATCCTGACACAAATGTGCTTCTATAAAAGGCACCAATGTTTGATTTGTGTAGTATCACCACTCCAGGTTTTAATTTATTTGACCGAAACTTGTTTAATCGGATATATCCGTATTACAATTGTTTTGATTTGTGACTTATTACAATGCATCAAAATGCTTTAAATTTTATTCTTATTGGTTGATCAAAATTTTCAAGATTTTTTTTACAATAGTATCATGACGTGGATTTTACATTTATTCTGTAATGTTTCTCTATATTTTTGTACCCATCTTAATGCTGAAGATGGAGCGACTTGTACTTGATTGAATTATAATTGTTTTTCATAATTGAAGAATATAGGATTCACATTTGAAGAATCTTTGTTATTTGGTTTTTAAAATGTTGCTGAGAACTTGTTTTAGAAGTTAAGTATCAAGTAATCAAGTAAACACATTTAAATTTATTGAACCCTACCTTTTGTCAAAGAAATTTGATTTTCAATTATTACGCAGCCTTTTCTGATTGCATAACTTTCTGATTTTTTATGTAAAACAGGTAACTGTTTTATATAAATTGGTGTTATTATTTCGGAATGATGATGGGGATATACAAAATGCTACAAGAGATGCGCTGCGGCAGATAAATGTATGTTTCTTCTATCATATTCCTGGGTCACATACGTGGTCTATTTTAAAGCATGAACTTGCCTTCAGCGTTTAAGTGTGAATAGATTTTTTTAATGTAATGTTGAAATTTGGAAAAATATATTGTGGCTTTGAGTTTGACATTCCTTCTACATATGATAGCAGAATTTTTATCCCATATTCATTATTTGGTGCAGATTCCACACACGATTGTTCATCAGATGCTTGATTGCATATTGGAAGGTGGAAGTTTCCTTATTTTGCCAGTTGACAGGAAGAAGAAAAAGAGGTTACGTGGCGATCACAAATCTAACCTTTCTCAACTGATATATGAAAGCCAAAATGCATTTCCTTTTCTTAGCTCCCTCCTTGATATTTTGCTTCTGAAGAAAGACATGGCCAGCAGGTCCCTTTTTATGCCCTTTTACTTTGGTTATCTTTGTAGAGATTGTGTATAATGGAGTATGAAAATGATGTTTTTCTGCCTAATGATGCGAAAAACTTGATGGCTGTAGGGAGTCTCTTTTAGGCCCATTGTTTAAGCTGCTTGAGTTTTCTTTTTCAAAAGACGTGGTGAATACCTCTCTTCTACCAGATGAAAAGATGATGAATGCCTCTTCTGCTGTTTATAAGGATTTGTCTAGCACATTATGTGATTTCCAGCAAACAATATTGATAGTCATTGAAGATATTTGTGCTTCCTTCATAACTAATATTTCACTAAAGGTACATATTTTACTCCCCTTTTAGTTACTCTGTTAATTTAATACTATAGTTTGATCAAGCTAATTACTCTTTGGAAATTGGGGGTTTTGAGGACGACACCATCCTCTAGTTTCGTGATTGTAAAATTGATTTGTAAGTTTAAGCATTTTAGGACTTACTCTCTCACTAAGACAGGTTCTAATTGAGTGGAAAACTGTTGTTTAAAGACGTTTTTCATTTACACATTTGTTTATTTTGTTTTACTTTTTGAGATAATTCCTGGAGATTCCTTTATTTTTTTCATTCTGAGTTATTTTTATGAGTTATTTTTCTTAAAAGAAAGTTAGACGTGGATTGCTTGGTTTATTTTACCTTTTTGCTTGAAAATGTGATGATATGTTAATAATAAAGGTCATTGATTTCTTGCAGGTTGACTTTGCAGAGGTAATTGATGTCAAATTGTTGGTTGAATGTTCCCGGATTTCGAAAGATAGTGGAATCCGCAACCATTTGTTTTCCTTGATTACTTATGCTGCAAAAATTATTCCCAAGAAAGTTACAGAGCATATCCAAGAGATCTTCACTCTTCTAGGAGAATCTGCAGTGACGCAGGTTTATTAAATTCTATTATCCATGTTTGCATTTGGTTTGATTATAAGAGTTACATTTCTATAGAAAAATTGAATGGAACTAGTCAATGTTGGTAGTTAAAAATTGATCATTCAAAACGGTGTTTACGCATTAAACATAGTATTTTTGCATTATATCTTTTGAAAAATATTTGATGGGTCATTTGGTTTTAAGATCGACGGTCATTCACAACTTGTGTTTGAGGGGCTAATAGCTGCACTTGTTCCGTGCTGGCTTTCTGAAACGCAAAACGTGGAAAACTTGCTCAAGGTAATATTTCTACTGCTAGCAGGGAGTTTTTAATTCTAGACTGTTCTGATTTTAGCCTATTTGTGGCTTAGATTTTTGTGAATGCGCTAACTGAAGTTGCTGAGCATAGAAGATTATCAATTGTTTTATACTTGCTGAGGTACCTCCATTTTGTTTTCTTTATTATTACCGTAGTCATTGTGTGTAAAATATTCAGATCTATAGACTCTGCTCTCATATAAGCTTAAAATGCAGGGTTCTGGGAGAGTTTAATGGACTTTCTTCATTGATCGTTCTTCTTTTCCATTCTCAAGTTTCAAAATTATCTGTTTCCAAAGATTCTGTTTCGTTGGATTCTTTCACGCCTAATGAGTGGGAGTATCCATTTGCTCTAGAAATTTGTGGGCAGTTTTCATGCTTGACATGGCTTCCTGCTCTAGTTTCTGTTGTAAAACACATAGCAGCGAACGATGAATCCCCCACAATGTTTATTTTATTGCTACCTGCCACAAAACTCATCTTGGAAAAATTACAAGATCCGACCTTCACATTTGAGCTTGGAATGCAAGAAAATCAAAATCATATTCAGGTATTTTTCTATTCATCATCTTTGAACTCTTCTGTGTTAAGTCCTAATCTTGTGTAAAATTTAATGAATCAAATTATTATTTTTGTTAATTAGTAAGATAATTATTGTCGGAGACCAAAACTGACATGAATAGGGGATTTATCATAGAAGGATCATACACTTCTAGTAGTTGTAGCCTGCTGATGATACTATTTTATTGTGTTGATGATAGAACTGAGTTCTAAAATTTAATTCACATGGGAAACATTTTTAGCTTATTATGGAGAGTTCAATCAAACCTCAAAGAGTTCAATCAAAGCTCAACCAAAAAAAGATATTATGTCAATATTAAAGAAAATAACGTGGCTAGACTAGTGAAAATGGACATGATGTCGGAAAGGAAATCAACCATTGACATATTTGTGTTTACGATTTGCGGTTTACACATTTAAATTTGGTATCATTCAAAAACGTTCGTACATGCTTTTTTAAGGGTAGGTTTACCTTTTATCTATGTGGTCCTCAACAATGCTCCTACATACAACTAATTACTGTTCAAACTACGTAGCCTGTGGCTTAGTTGCTGGATAAAATAGGGAGATATTTCTGAATCTGAATAATTTAATGTTTTAATTGTAATAAATCCCAAAGTTATTTGGACACTTAGTATCAGCAACATAAATACGAGAAGAAAATTGTTGTTAGGGAACTTAAGAGATGTGTTATAGATGTTAACATGTTGAAGCGGTATTAAGAATAAATGTGATACTATGATTTGTGGTTGTTTGGCCAAACTTGTTAAATGGACCATCTTTTCTGATCCTTGTAAACAAAGTCTCTGTTTATCATATGCGAATACAAAGTATTGTATATTTCAGTGTTTTAATTGTAATAAATGTGATGCATGACCTTTTCTTTTTGTTTTTCAGAAAATGATTGGAGAATTGATGGAGGTTATTATTTCTGTCTTGCAACTTATTGACTCGAGAAGTAAGCGAACTTGTGTACCTGTCCCCATCAGAAAGAAGTTAAGCGAGTCTGTGCATGATGTTTTGAAAACTATCTGTAAGGTTATGATACCCTCAGCCTACTTCCAAGCCATCACTAACTTGCTCGCACATGAAGATAAAAATGTTGGGAAAAAGGTATGTTTTATATTATTGACATCATTAAGTTAAATAATATATGTATCCTAAAGTCATGTCTTGGTTATCTTTAAACAACTTGAATTCTGTGTTTTGCCTTTAAATCAATCTCCTTTATTTATTATATGAAAAAAAATTCTATATTAAACTGAAAATAAAGTAATAGATGTTTTCCTTTTTTTTCACATCCAAATACTTGGTATGATAGTAGGAAAAACTAAACTGTCTTTGAAATTACAGTTAAATTGGTTCTGTTGCTGGACATGATGCATTCTTTATATCCCAATACTCGAGCTATTAACGCTAATCACATTGTAGAGTTTGTACACAGCATTCAAATTCCACTTTTTTGTAATTATTTGCATAAGCATATCTGCGAGGATATGTTTTCCTTCCCAGAGTAAGTATTATGCATTCAATTTTACAAGATTATCTTTCAACAGGCTCTTGGAATTGTATGTGAATTACTGCGGGATCAAGGCAGAATTAAATCAGTGCAAGATAAGAGAAGAGATGGGGTTTTAAAAAGGTGTTTTCTGCAGATTACTGAGGGTTCTTTTGAATCATTTAACAACATGTGTCTTGAAATTGTGAATTTAATCGAGAGTTCTTCAGATGAGTCAAGTACATCTTTCAAATTGGTTGCTGTCTCAGCCGTGGAACTTCTGGTTGATAATTTTCCCTCAAATCACTCCACCTATGCCTTATGCCTCAACTCTATTGGAAAATGCATCAGCTTGAACAATTTGGTTGTCACGTCCAGCTGCCTCCGTGCAAGTGCAGCAATTTTAAATGCACTAGGCCCAAGAGCACTACATGAACTTCCTCATTTAATGGCCAATGTGATAAAGCTTTCCCATGATGTCTCTTCAGGTCATGATACAAAAGGTAGAATAGGTGGTGACTTACCTGTTCAATCACCAGGCTCAAAGGAATCTGTCATTCTGTCTATATTGATCTTTTTGGAAGCAGTTATAGACAAGCTTGGTAGTTTCTTGAACCCATATCTTGGAGATGTTGTCAAACTTTTGGTGCTGCACCCTGATTTTGTGTCTGAGTCAAATCTAAAGCTGAAACAAAAGGCTGATATGGTTAGGAGACTTCTGATGGAGAAGATTCCAGTAAGATTTGAGTTGACATACTGTTTCATCATCTGGTGAAATTTTTTTTTATTCTTTGATTTGTGTGTAACCACTTGTCTACAGGTTCGACTTGCTTTACCACCTCTGCTGAAGATCTATCAAAGTGCTGTATCATCTGGTGATTCAAGTTTGGTAATCACTTTTGACATGCTATCAAACTTGGTCAGTACATTGGATAGGCCATCGGTTGCTGCCCACCACACAAAGCTTTATAATCTGTGCTTGCTTGCCCTTGATCTTCGATGTCGGCATTCTGTTTCAGTTCAAGACATTTATGCTGTGGAAAGTAGTGTTATTGGTGCTATGGTTTCTTTAACAATGAAACTTACAGAAAGCATGTTCAAACCTCTTTTTATTAGAAGTATTGAGTGGGCAGAATCAGTTGTGGAAGATGTTACAAGTTCGTCAAGGCCAAGTCTAGATAGAGCCATATCATTTCACAACCTAGTAAATAAACTTGCAGAGAAGCATCGGTGAGCTAAGTTGAATGTAGTCTAATTGTTGATTTTAAATTATCTTTTGGATATTTTATTTTTTCCCCTTTTTTAATTGCTAGTGTAGCATAGTTACCCTTTGGTATTTTGATTTCAATTGCTATTATTCTAGTTTCTCTATACATTGACTCTGTTTTAGCAAACCCTCCGAAGCCAGTTAGTAATCTGTGCATGGTATTTGTTGCCATGTAATTAATCTTTTTTGTTATGAATAAAATTTTTAATTGTCTCATATAAGAAGCAAAATGAATAGAAAAAAGAATATATAAAGTTTTGGTAGGGAAAGGAATCTTCCTTTACAAGGACTATCCTCAAGAAAAGAGGTAAAATTTGTGTTGAAGGTGTAAATTTATTACAAAAGAAGGTAGGAAGTTCAGTATTTAAAAAATAAGGAAAAATCTACTAGCCTTGTTGCTATGTCTTCCCAGTTCAAAAGAAAGGCCTTTAGTTGTTAGTAGTTTCCAATTCAAAAGGAAGGGCAATTTTTTGAAGTGTCTTATGGTATGTGGCCAAGCTGCCATGTAGTAATTATGTAACTTGGTATCTCTCTTTTTATTATATGTTCTATTTAAAGAACAATGGGATTCCATTAGATTCTTGAATTCGTTTATAATGATTGTTGAATGTATTTCATGTTTTTACCTGAGCTAACCTCATAAATAATTTATCTGCTTCTTAACAATTATGTGTGGCCCTGTATGTGAGTATATCACTCGATGTTTGTTAGCACATTTTGACTCAAAGCTTAAAGCACACCTGCCACTCTGATGCTTCCTTTTTCTAAGATTTTTATTCTTGTGTTTTGTTTAATTGTTTTTGGGACTTAGGAGCTTTCAATTCTCGGTTTATTTTTCTAATTTTAATTGATTCTTCTGTTGCTTCTCTCTAAATACAGGTCTTTGTTTGTTCCCTATTTCAAGTATATTCTTGAAAATTGTGTTCGACATCTTACTGACAGTGGTGATGAGGAAAGTAACGCTTTGGTACGAAAGAAGAAGAAAGCCAAGCTGCAAGTTGGCCTTGTGGGAGAGGAAAGATCTGTATTATCTTCTAGAATCTGGCATCTCCGAGCCTTAATATTGTCCTCTTTGCATAAGTGCTTTCTGCATGACACTGGAAATCTAAAGTTCCTTGATAATGCAAATTTTCTGGTGGTAAATCTCTTCCCTCTCATCCCATTTGATTATAAATAATATAAAATTGGCCAACTGTATGATGATATACCCTCATTTCCTATTCTTCGTTTTTCTTTTCACAGAACTAATAAAGAATTATTTTTACAATGTCTTATTTATAAGTGTTTCTCTAGGGATTTAAGTCAATTTTATTTTTGCTTTCTTCTTACTTTCATCTAGCTATGACTTAAGTCATTTACTAGTTCATTGTTACCCTATAGTACTATAAATGTATAACTTACCAAAGGTCATCGTTTGGGCTCATTTAATTTTCATTTACGTGTTAACGAAAGAGAGTTCAAAGTGTAACTATTATAGCATTTAACCATCGAGGTTGATTTAAAGAAATTTTTTATAGTTGTTAAGCATTTGCGGTGCAAAGAGAAAAAGTGAATTGTCTTGATTTTCTATCACCATTTCTTTCTTTTGTGATTATCAATTTGAGCTTGTCATTTTACAGGCTCTGGTGAAACCTATTGTCTTGCAACTAGCAATTGAGCCGCCTGCTTCGCTTGAAGAACACAAAGATGTACCATCTGTGAATGATGTTGATGACTTGTTGGTTAACTGTGTGGGTCAGATGGCTGTGGCTGCTGGAAGTGACCTCTTATGGAAACCTTTAAACCATGAGGTAATTTTTTTATTGAGTATGGCTTTTCTACTGTATTCATTCCTTGTCTTGCCCAATGTCCATGATTCATTTTTTACAGTAAATGTCTAAAATTGTTGATCTTTTGTGCTTGTATGAAGGTGAAATTGCGGTGTTCTTCATTTGATTAGGGAAGTTCCTAGTTAATCTCCATCTAGTTGAATTAGCCTGCAATTTTTACGAAAGAAAATTCTTTCAACATTTTCGTGCGTTGAAATCCTTTCATCTTTTAGTCTCTTGAGTAAATTAAATAGGATCTTTTTTTCACTGCTAACTTATTGCGTGTTGGATCATGTGTCACATTCTTATCTGTAGAGTTTACTCAACTTGCTCAATTGTTTCTACCATTTTATAATCCTCAATTTCAATGGAGTAGAATGCTCCACATTCTATCATATATATATATTAGACATTAGTATAGGATTTGCGGATGAATTTGGATTATCAAGTCAAATGGTTTGCGACAATTTGACTTTTTTATGTGTAAAAGTCTTGGATGGTCCATATTTTGATGATCCTTCTGTGCAGGTATTAATGCAAACTAGAAGCGAAAAGGTCCGAAGCCGAATTTTAAGCCTTAAAATTGTCAAGTATTTTGTGGAGAATTTGAAAGAAGAGTACTTGGTATTAATTGCTGAAACCATACCATTCCTTGGAGAACTCCTCGAAGATGTAGAGCCTTCCGTCAAATCATCCGCCCAAGAAATTCTCAAGGAAATGGAAGTATTGAGCGGCGAACCCCTTCGGCAATATCTATGATTCTCCGGAGGAGCGATCGGTACCGACCACGGGTATGCATGATGTTTTGAAAGAGAATTTTGTGTGATTTATAAAGAATAGGTTAATTATGGCTGTGAAAAACAGTTTCAAGAATTCATTCTTTGCAGTAGTTTAATTTTTTTTCTCCCCTAATAAAAGATGAAATTAAGTGTCAACAACTCAACGTGAAAATTGAATGCTTTTGAATGGGCAAAAAGTAAAATTCTATTTATTTACAGTAGTACTTTTTTCCAAATTAATGTTACTTTTTTGGGTATATAAAGTAATGCAACATTATTCTTATACATTATCAAGACATTTATGGTGTGCATTCGGGTATTATAGTATCGAGCACATACTAATGGTCGATATCATATCTGATCCCTCTGTACGCAAGGCTATGAACGAGATAAACGCAGGTTTATTTGTTTGATAAATTATCATTAACACATAAATTTAAACTTTTAAGATAGTATTATGTAAGATTATTGTTCCTCGGCAACAATGATCAGCCCAACTCGATATATTCTTTTTGTCGTGTTTTCTTTCGTGCTTAGGCTCAAAGGCTCCACTTACGAGCGTGCACATAGGAGAAACTAATACACCATGTCAAAGATGCAACTAAACTTGTTGAGTTGGTGTTATAATTAGAGTCGAGTAATCCCAAGTATTATCAAATCATGGAAATAATTGATCGAGGGCGAAAAACGAGCATCTGAAGGGAGGCCGATAAGCATGAAACTTTCAAAGTTTGATCGCGTCGTCTTCGGGCAAAGACAGTTTGTTGTCTGTTGATGAGATTTTAAACGGAGAAACCGAGTTCTCTTCGAGGTAGGAAGCTGGAGTCATGATTGGCTTTACGCTGCTATAGATTCCTTTGAGTTCATCGCCGTTCATGGAATTTATTTTGGGGGAGATTGCGTTTTTCGTAAAGTCGATTCGATGCTGCTTCGGGTTATTTTCTTGCTGGTGGCCTGGCATGAAACTTCCAACTACAACCTATGAAGAACAAGTTAATATATTAGAAAATACGAGTTATTTTGACCGAGAAAATGTTGCTTCTATTCTCATAAAAGCATACTGATATGTCAAATAGTAATTAGTATGATAAATATAATAATTAATATTTTATAGTTCAGCACATTCATGTGTATTTTAAGAAGGTAAAGTAAGAAAGTAAACATAGACTTAATTATTCAGACTAGATTTTTAACGACCAAAACCAAAAATGTTTTACCTGAACAGAACCAGCAGCAACCAACAGACCAGCAAGACCTCCACCGACAACCCGACCATCCGGGCCCGCCAATGATACACTCATCCCGCCAGATCGGCTCTTTGTTCCTCCATTCTTGGTAAGCATAAACGACCCAGAGAGCGAAAGTATCTCAAAAATACCCTTTGAAGAGAATTGTATTAGATTGTGTACAAGAATCAGAAATCAATAATCGGATTTCGGACTAAGATCGAGCATGATTCATGGGTAATATTTAGATGGCCAGGTAATATAATGTCATCTACTAAATAACATCCTATGAAAAATTGATTTTTGACAATGGGAGGAAAATCAGAACTTCAAACCCACATAAAATGGAAAATTTATATTATGGATCCACTAAATATACAAATAAGATCAAACTAGAGTTCAAATCACACATAGGTAACAGTACAGACCTCATAAGTCAAAGTGCCCCCGGAAGTCGTGGGCTGCCGGAGAGTAACGCTCGAGATCGTACCATTTGCAGTGAGTATACAAATTGCTCGAGAGCCTTGCTGAGAGAAGGACATAATCTTCATCGTAACATCCTAAAACAAGACAAGCCAAGTAAAAGAAGATTATCGTAGCAGAAACTGAATGGAAAGACCATTTCTGTAAGCAAAATGTAAAATAAATAAGCTTAATGACCCTCCTCTCAGCTTTAGCAACTAAACAAGTTTTGAAATGATCTTTAGGTGGACGAGGAGGAGTTGTAATGAAGTTTGAATCTATATATGCAAATAAATCTAAATTTTTAAGAAAGATCTATACTAAATCAGAGTAGTAAAAAGTCTTGAATACAAACAGAATTATACCCACTTTAGATAATGCTAAATCACATACCTCTCCAGGGTTAACGGTGATCGTATGCGGAGTGAAATTTGCACCGACCGAGTATGCAATTCTCTCTCCTGAAAACAAGTATGAAGATTAATGATACTTGCTCTTATTAGCCTTAAATTCCTAAAAGAAGATTAATAACATTTGTGCTTATAACAAGGATAAATATACAGAGAATTCGGAATTTTCTCCCAATGATATGAAAAAAAACATTTTAAGTATCATCAGACATGCAATCATACACACTAATTAAACTTACCATGTACCTCAAAGAAAATAAACACAGCATACAGAGACAACTATTTTCTTATATTTTGTAAATTCCAACAGTGATTATCACTCCTAATCTTCACTTATCTCTTCTAATTAACCCCAAATCCTTGCTCAGGGTATTTTATGTGGCAATAGAAGAAGACTGATAACAGTAGAGTTTGAAAAAATAAAAAGATTCCTTGAGTAAACAGAAGCATGACAGCTATATATCTGACTTCACACCAGATCTGAACAGGAATCCAAACTAAGGGTCCACCAACACTACGAAAATCAACACCCTCTTAAATTCTTCTGGAAATCTGATCATCTATGATCTCAAACTTCGCTTTCTAAGCCATGAAATCCGACCACTAGCCCTACTTTTTTTCTTGTCTTTATGTTTCTTTAATTTCTTCGTATTTAAAACTAAACAGCAGAGGATCACAGATCGGAAACGAAACGAAATAGCATGATCCATTACCAGGAGTTCCGAAAACAAACTTGCGCGATTTCTTGGCCGACTCTGATGGCTTTCCTCTACCTCTTTTCCAAGCAGAGTATTCTCCGGTGAGCGGAATGGACGCTGAAATCGGCATCGGTGCTAGCGCCAGCACGACCTTTCCGTTCGTGTCGTACTTTCTCGGCCTGCCCCTCTTTTTCTTCCCGTCCGTCGTCGTCACCGCCACACTCGCCGGCGATACAGCATCTGCAACTGGCCCAGTAGCAACAACCGTAGGGACGGCTGTCGGGTTCGGGTTTTCGGATCTCGGAGCAACCTGATAGCTATTTGGAGCTTCATCACTCTTGAGAGAAAAACCAGAATCCAAATTCTCCTTCTCTTCCATATAACTACTTTCACAGCAGAAAATCACCAATCGTAGCTCAAAAACCCCAAACCTTAGCTCCAAATAATCGAAATCACGTAAAACAACAAAACTGGAATACTTTGAGGATGAAACAGCAAAAACAAAATACAGAAATGGAAGATTCAGACAAACACGAACCTAAAAACAACCAAAAAACACTAAACCAAGCTCAAGAAACGAAAAAACAATAACGTCTCAACACCAACAGATACAAAAAAAAAAAAGCTTAAAATTCTGGCAATGGAGTTGTCACAGTATCAAACACAGTAAACGAGCTTATCTCCGCGATTACAGATAACACCAATGACCGATCCAAAAACCAAAAAGAAAAACTAAATCTACGAACACGCAAAAATAAAACCAATAATTCAACAATTTTCAGACAGATCGAGGAAATTTATTTTCCAACGGATGAATTTTAGGGCTATGATAGAAAACGGTGGAGAAATAAATAAAGTCGGAAAATAGTAAAATAATTAAAAATTATGGTGAAAAATAATAAAGAATTAATATTATAATTATAAAATTAATTTATAAATTTTGGTTAATAATATGTTCAAGTCCGTCTTGAAAATTTAATAAAGTATACAATAAATCAAATTGGAAAATAATAAATAAATAAATTATTGTAATTATTTAAATCTTTAAGATTTAAAAAATATAAAATAAATAATAATTCAAAGCTGTAAAGCCAGTGGCAGTGCCATTCTCACCTATTATAAAACCATTAATTAATCATAATCCCCCTATAATCCGTGATAATTACTCTTACTGCCACTGTGGATCAGCATGCTTAGTAGACTAAATTGCTTAAATATCACATAATTAATTGGGAAAATAGCATTCAAGTTGGCTATTTCAATAAGTTTAAATAATGGCATCTTTTTTGCTTTTGTCCTTGCATCATGTATATTATTATTTTAATAATTTTGAATTTATTTTTAATTGATTTTTGCGTGAGTTTAAAATAACACTAAATACACATACATGCACATATGCTCATATTTAATGCACATTAAATTTAATATTCATACCTATTTTTTAATTAATTACAAGCCTATAATTTCAACTTAAATTTATAATTTTTTTCTTATTTGGGAAAATATAATTACAATAAATTTTCTCACAAATTTCTTGTGATTCCCAAGTACTTCAATTTATCATAAGATTAAATCATTTGAACAATATAACTTGAATAATTTTACAATCTATAGCTTATAGTGATCTTATTCACACCATAACGGAGGGTTTGCATGTGAGGAATTTACGAGTGCAATGCCTTGTGACATGGAACGGAGACCCCGAATAGAGTGGTCATTGGCAACATGTCGATTCGCTTTGTTCTATCCATGATTCGAACTGGAATTGCAAATTTGGGTGTGAGAATCGACTCAAACCGAGTCAATTTTCATTAGGGGTTGGCAAAATTGGGTCGGGACCATAAACTGGGCTGGAACTGTCGATTTTAATACGGTTTTAGTTCCAACTTTTAAAAAATCATAATTTATGGGTCAGTGCCAATTTTTAATAGTAAAAAACCGTAAAACCTAAACAGTTGGTCGAAAAAGTTCTAAAATTGAGTAAAACTTGACTCAAACCTTAATAAAACTCGATATAAATCCTAAAATTGGTTATAAATTCGCATATTACTTAAAATCAGATTCAAATTTAATAAAAATATATTTATATTGTTATATTTTATTTTTTTAATATAAAATCAGATTAAAATTGAAACGGAACCAAAATCGTTAGTCCTGATACCGATTTCAAAAATTCAAAGATGAATTTCAATTTTAATTCTATTTTAAAATATAACTTGATTGTACGACTCGTGCCCACCCTTAGATTTTATGGGTCGTCATGTGTCAGGTGAATGGGACACGTCGTCTCCGACCAAATTTTTTCTTACTCTCTAAGTACATTTTTTCCATATTTTATCATAGTTCAATGTTTTCTTGATTTTCACTATTTTTTTTTTATTTTTGTTTATAATTAAAATATCAGAAAATACGATTTAACTGAAATTCCCGCTGCATCAATTCAGCTATCGATGCTACAGTACGCTCGGCTAGGTTCGAAATACCCTAAACCTTCATCGTCTCCGGTTTCGGACCGACTGTGACCTTACTCTCTCTTTCTTCTAAATTTATTGTTTCAACACAGTTTACGGTAAAAAATTTAGAACATTTTGTGCAAAATGAGCTTCGCAGCGTTCAAAATGATGCACTGGCCAACTGGAATCGAGAACTGCGCTTCGGGGTTTATCAGTCATTGCCGGGCAGACTCTGTGCCGAGAATCAATCCGATGCAGTCCGACGAGATTGACTCCGAATGGCACACTCGGCGAGAAATTGGTCCCGTTCCTAATCTGGTCGTTACTGCGGGTAATGTTCTCGAGCTATATGCTGTTAGGATTCAAGAAGAGGGGGATAGAAAATCTGGAAACTCAGGGGTTTCAAATCGTGGTGGAGTTATGGAAGGAATTGCTGGTGCCTCGCTTGAGCTCGTTTGCCATTACAGGTGTGCATTCAACTGTAAAATTATGTGATGGCGATGTTAAATTCTATATTTAAGGAAGAATCTTGTGTCTTACTCTAATTATACGATTCATTGCCACAGTTTTTGGGAGGTAGCTGGTAGGCTTCAGGTTAAGAGTCTAATTTCATAACTAAAAAATAACAAACTTCAGCACTAGTCATTCTATCGTGATTGGGACTTTTTTTTTACCCACTGTTAGCGGCTGGGGATACTTAATGTTAGCATAGTTACTAGGCTAATATGTTTTGGCTTGATCTTTTAGGTCTATCCTTATTTTGTCGATTCAGCTTATTAGTTGCAACTTTATATTGCTCATTTATTTTTGCTCTATTTCTTTATAGAAATATTAAGTTTTTTACTTCAATTTTTGTAAATGAAAAAAAAAAATTTCTAAGCTACAATACATAGATTATCTAGTAATATCATGTATTAGGAAGTTTTTTTACAAACTCATTTGGTTTACTGGGATTCATGTCACTCATAGAATTTCCAACCTTATTCCTTCGTTTAGATGTACAGTCAAGCTTTGGAATTCAATATTTCAAATTAGAAAAGAATTAAGCATATTAGAACAGATTCTAATATTTAGCTTGCCCATACAACTGCAAGTAGTTCATAGATCTCTACTTGAAAGAAGCAGCTATACTTCACCAAAAAAACTGGCAGCTTTGCTTGCACTTTATAGACAAGTTACATGAAAAACTACTTGTGCGACTGTCAAATATTTGTAATGATATGCATGTAATAGATTTTATTATTTCTTGATACTGTCACTTTTTATTGATAAAATAAATTTTGTTAATTAAGTGATTAACTATTATACTTTGATATTATGATAAATTATATAAATAAATTAGAAACATTTATCATGTCGGCTCGTTAAAGATAATAGGCTAATTTAGCTAGTTCCGCTTGACTCGTTTAACTTGTAGCTTCGACTTGACTAGTTGAATTTTTTGTAAGTCTGTTAGCATTGTTTTGTCGAGCTCTGCTTGTTTAAATCCCTTAGACTCAATGAGCCAAACTCTTATAGGCTTTACTTGGCTCAACCGACATCCTCTCTACAATTATTAGCCCTTTAATAATCTTTGTACGCACCATTTTACTGGTCATAAATTTTTGATATCTAGCTTTAATTTAATGTGTTGTTGTGTGGACCTGAAATAATTTAAATGTCAGGCATATATTTGTTCATTTCATTGTTACATACTAGAACTTCCCTCAAGTGAGATTTGTTCATAGGAAGTTGAATTGGGACTTCACTATGAATCAACATAAAAATAGGATATTACTTCCGATTGAAGGTGTCAACCAATTGTTTATGTATCCTGTCATCCAGTTAAACCAGTAATTCCAAAAGATTTGTGCACATGTTGGGAGACCTTTATACTTAATAGCAGTTTCAGCGAATTCTTGTTTGTTATATCTTTATTGCATTTGTTGTTTAACAGAGGTTTCTTTTTTGTCGCAGGCTGCATGGTAATGTAGAGTCTATGAAAGTTTTATCTGCTGGTGGGGATGATGGTTCTAGGAGAAGAGATTCTATAATCTTAGCCTTCACAGATGCTAAAATTTCAGTTCTTGAGTTTGATGATTCAATCCATGGCCTTCGTACAAGGTGATGTTTGGAAGATTTAATGAGTGAACTTTTTGTTTGATGATTTAATCCCTCAAATACTATTGATGGGAAACGTTTATATTTATTTAAGGCTTGAGATAAGTACTTTAGTTGTCAATGTCTTTTTGTTAATTATTCTAGCATTCATAACTTATTTATGTTATAAAATTTGATCACACTATGTATTTTCTTGGCTGTAACATTTCTTGTGCAATGCTTAAATGTATATGCATTTGCATTACCATTTGATCGCGCTGTATTTTCTTGGCTGTAACATTTCTTGTGCAATGCTTAAATGTATATGTATTTGCATTACCTTTCTTTATAACGGTTCTCTAAGAATTAATTGTATTTCTAGATCCAGCTTTTTCTTTATAAGAGGGTGAGTTTTATTTTGAAGGGATCAAAAGAGGAAACTGGTCTTCATTAAGCTGCATAAATGACTTTTGCCTTGGAACGATGATGGAAGTTAGACTTTTTATTTACCACACAAAAATAGAGTTCTGAAAATACTACCTTTATGTAGGTATTTGGTGTGTCTACATAGCAGATTGTAAAGATATCTTAACTACGTCAACCTCTAGATTATACTTAATTGGATAACTTTGCATGAATAATTACTTGGCGCCCTCCTATTAATTGGGAAAATTGTGGTAGCTCTTATTACTAAAATATGGTGTTCACATCCAATCGATACATGTGCCCAGTAGGAAGAAATTGAAAATGATTATAGCTGTTATGAACCTATATCTGTCAATTGATGGGTGCTGGAACTTGTGAGGATGACTTTAATTTGCTAAATGTATTTTCAATTTATTTCTCATCCTGTCGCATAATAAATCTTATTTTCTGATTTTCTGCATTTACAGCTCGATGCATTGCTTTGAAGGTCCAGAATGGCATCATTTGAAAAGAGGTAGAGAATCATTTGCTAGAGGTCCACTGACAAAGGTTGATCCTCAAGGGAGATGTGGAGGGATTCTTGTCTATGGTTTGCAAATGATAATACTTAAAGCAGCTCAGGTCACTTTTGGTTCTTAAAATTTTCACATAATTTATGCTAGTTTCTATGTCGCTTCGCAATGTGGAATAATACTTGCTTATTATGTTGCTATTTCACTTATTAGACATAAGAAGAGACACAGTGATGTATATCTTGAGAATCAATCATGTATGCTTCTATCCCCTAAAGAATTTATGTCCAGCTGAAAAAGTTTAGAACATTATGTAGAAAACTTATTCAAGGCAGATTTATGATTTCTTAGCCAGAATGTTGAATATAGATGTGTGTTTTATGGTATGTTAGCTTTTTTGTTAGGCGAAGTTGAAATTTTATTTTAGATAAAAATATAGTAATCTAGGATGCCTTGCATTCTGGAATGTGTTTATTAGTTTTTATAAGGTGTTGCAAAATTTAATTTTTGCCCAAAAAATTATATGAAGATATTTTGGTCTGATACTAGATATACGGAATAAGAAGATATTTTTTTGCTGATTCACCTATCTTTTTAATCATTAGTATCGAAAGAAGTATTTAATTGTGGAAAAAAAAATTGGGATATTAGCTAGGAGAGATCTTTGTTGAATGTTTTAAATAAGATTGACAATGTGTTCGAATTAGGTATTATATAGAATCAAAACTTATCTATTTTTTGTGCTTTGATATGCTTCAAAATTTTGATATATATTCTGATATAGTACTTGAATATTCTCTATTAGGCTGGTTATGGTTTGGTTGGGGAGGATGATGTATTTGGTTTTGGAGGTGCAGTTTCCGCTCGAATTGAATCGTCATACATAATCAGCTTGCGAGATTTGGATGTAAAGCATGTAAAGGATTTTGTATTTGTCCATGGTAGGAATTACTCCAATTTTGTATTCAGTTGATTTCATATTTATATTCGGATGTCACATCCACAATTTTTTTTTGCATTATATTGTTTTTATATTATGTGAGTATACTTATGTATGATGTGTACAAAGAAGGGTGAACTGCATAATGCGCTCAACTCTGTGAAGGCAGAGAACAATGCCAACCCTCCTCCACCAAGAGTGTATTATTTCAATAAAACTTGCAAAGCTCTTCTAGATTAGAATATTTTTCTTGTTCACCAAATTTTAAAAATAAGTCACCCTCTTCTTCTCCCTATTTTCAACCTCCAATTCTTAGTATTTATCTCTTTATTTTGTTTAGTTTTAAGATTGTGAACATGTGATGCACGATAGAAAATTTCAAACGGTGGTAAAGCGTTTCACTCCTGCATAAAGTTTTAATCTTAATATTGTAGGAATCAGACTTTTCTTTAAGCCTATTTCACTTTTTTTCTTGTTATGCAATTTTCCCCTTTTAATGAAGTTTCTCTTTATTAATAGAATATAATATTAACTGGTGCACGGTTTGATTGCATATCGAGGTTGAACATCCATTCTTTGAAGAATGTAGTAAATGATATTTTGACAATAAACAGTTTTGATGATCATCCTATATTACAATTTGTTATGTAGTTACAGTAACACAATGGATTTCAGTTTGTTGGAAAATATCTTGATCGGTAATTGATACATGTGCATGATAGATTTAACACAACGGGCGATCATTGTGAAGCTGAGTAAAAGATGATTTCCATTTCTTATTTGTTGATTTGAGTAAAAGATGCTGTCCGCTTCTTATTTGTTGATTTGATTACTATTTAGGTTATATTGAACCAGTGATGGTTATCCTTCATGAGAGGGAGCTAACCTGGGCTGGGCGTGTCTCATGGAAGCAGAATACTTGCATGCTCTCTGCAATTAGTATCAGTACAACTTTGAAGCAGCATCCTCTCATATGGTCGGCCATTGTAAGTTTCAAGTTGGACAAATTCTTTACTTGTTAAGTTATATTGAGAGTAGCATCTTCTAGTGTCGACAATAGTAATTCTAGGAGAGAAAGACGAACTAGCAGAGTAAAAAACTCAATAAGGTAATGGGTATTTATTTCTCTTCAGAAAGAAAAATATTATGAATTTGTGAGCTTTATCCATATAAAAAAGAGAAGTAGTAGGAAAATTTTATCACAAGGCAAACGATAAATTTAAGAAAAGCGAGCGCAGAAAAGGCATTGCCTAGCCATATTTCTTCCAATAACTGGACTAAGACTCTCGGGCTTTGTTCCCCACCTCAAATGCAGTGCAATCCTGAAAAGATGAAACATGAAGACAAAAATATGCTTCCAAAGAGGCTAAATGACACACGATTAGTCAGATCGGTAGCCTAGTCATAATTCATGAGACCATACTTGCTCTTAATCAATGTGCCAGAAAAAGTTGGTCTCCAAAGGAAATCTTCACAATAATCTTTTTCCGCAAGGCATTGCTCCTGGCATTTAAATTATCAATCCCCAGTCCCTCTTTAAGCTCCGGACAAATTAGATTAGGACGTAACCTTCCATCATATATTTTAACAACCTTAGCCATTAGCTTGGAGAGAGACATAGTAGGTTGAGATACTATCGAGCACAAGGTGAATCAAAGTAAGTTTCCACCTCTAGAGAAGCAACAACTTTATAACTATCGAGGCATTTTTTGTCCTTCTGTAAAATTGGCTCTTAAAAGCAACAAGGAAGGGGATTAGCTATTACAAGAAGACCCAATTAGGAAATGTTAGTGGTTTTAGTTTTTGTTACAATTTTCATTTTTAAGAGATGTCATACTTAATAGTGGAGACTGACAAAAGTTGTTTTCTACATTAATTTGTGATTGATTTACGAGCCACAATAAGAGCAAGGTCATGTAAAGATAGCAATCGAATATGATATAATTAGAAACATGCTGTCTTTCTCTTATAGAAACCAACTTCTATCTATTATATCCATATGTCAGTTTGAACTGATTATCACTATTCTAGATTGCTTGTTTCTTTATTTTTTTCAGAATTTCCCTCATGATGCTTACAAGCTGCTTGCTGTGCCATCACCAATCGGAGGCGTGCTTGTGATTAGTGCAAATAGTATTCACTATCATAGTCAGGTAGGCATTTTTTTTGTTGTGTGGTTTTTTTCCTATCCATCGGCTTAGTGAATTAGTTTATCTTTACTGAGGCTGCTCCATTTCACTCTCATTGTCGGGACAGTGCCTGACCAACTTGTGTTGTATTTCAGTCATCTTCTTGTGCATTGGCTTTGAACCCATATGCTGTTTTCGCTGATAGAAGGTTGCAACTCTCTTTATTCTCCCTTCATATATTATTATATTTGTCTAAAAAATTGTTCCTTTTTGGGATCTGTATTCAGCTGATTTGTTTGTTTTACTGAAATATTATTTTTAAATATAAACTATAATTTAGCATTTGTACAAATAAATGTTGACACGAGTGCTCTTTACCTATTTCCCTTGACAAAGTTGCTTTAACTCGATCAGTGACACAGATAGAGGATAATCTATGATGTTTCAAGCATCTATTGATTGTTGGTCTTTTCAATTTTCCTTTTTCCATTTTCTACTAGTTCTCCTGGCAAGAGGAAGCATCTCAAAATATAATTAACTGCAAACCAAATAACGCTGTCATTTATTAGCTTTACTTTGCTACATTTAAATGATATGATCAAGTGCTGTCTTGAGTATCTGTTTGTTTGTTTTTTTGGATAAATAAAATGAATTTAAGGATTTCTGTTGAGAACAGTTCTTCTATGGGCAATGATTTTGAATCTACTTTATCTATTGTTATATGATCTTCGAATTAAGTTCATCTAGAAATTAAATACTTAAACTTGTCCGACATTCCTGATACTACAAAGCTCACAAATAGTTTAGAAGATGATTAGTAACTCCTCTGTTAAGCGCAAAGAGAATTTATTGGTAAAAGTAAAACCTCATTTTTTAGTCTAACAAATGATAAATCGATTTATTATTGTTAGTGGGACTGTATTTTGATCAAGATTATTATGTGGTCAACTCCATCAATATCTTGGCTCTTACCTTCTGGTTGTTGCATTATTTTGTTTTCGGGTATTCACCATAGTGTTTATTTTCTTTTACACTTTTTTTTACGTGTAATTCTTATATTTTTCAATTTCATTAATTTCAGTCAAGAGGTGCCAACATCAAGCTTCAGTGTGGAATTGGACGCTGCCAATGCAACTTGGTTATTAAATGACATAGCGTTACTCTCAACTAAGACAGGGGAACTGCTGTTGCTGACACTAATTTATGATGGACGGTGAGTGCCAGCTCTGTTTTTGGCTCGCTTCATCTGCTAAAATATTTGACGCTGTTACTTGTTCTTTAGCAATTATATATGTTGGCTCTCAATTTTACATGAACTTTAACAATCAAAGAGGTAGAGAATGCTATTTTTTTTTTTTCTGACTTGCAAGACTGTTGTCCTTTTTTTTGTTTAATAATACCATTTGACAAACTTCCCATCTCTATCTCTCACGCAGGAAATATAATAAGTTTGTTGTAATTTATTCCTTTTGCAGGGTTGTGCAACGACTTGATCTTTCAAAATCTAAGGCCTCAGTTCTTACATCGGTTAGTTGGATATGTTGAACTTTGAGGAACCTTTAGTTTTCCTATTCTTTATTTCCCTTTTTAATGGCATGATAGTTTAAGATCGTTTTGGACATTTCATAGGACATTACAATGATTGGCAATTCATTATTTTTTCTGGGAAGCCGACTTGGAGATAGTTTGATGGTACAATTTACTTGTGGATCGGGACCATTAGGGTTGGCAGGCAGTCTAAAAGAAGAGGTTTGTGCTCCATTGCATTCACTTTTGAACTTCTAGTTCTGAACTTTTCCATGGTTTAATTTGTTGAACAGTATGAATTGTTTGTTTTCATATTTTAGTCAATTGTTCGGGCTGGTTCTCGGTTTTTAGGGTAAAAAATCGTGAAACCAGCCTAGCCCGAGAGTCAAAAATTTGATCAAAAAAGGGTAAAAAATCTGGTTCAAACCCAGCCAAAATCGGCCTAAACCCAAAAACGGCCCAAAATCCAAAAATTCGACTCAAATACAATAAAAATATTTAAAATTTAATACAGTAAAATATTATTTTTTAATTTTATTACAATAAAAATATTTAAAAATCATATATTTTTAATTAAATTTTTAACCGAACTGGGAATTGCATTTTTAAACGTCCATTACAGATTTGTGGCGTTGTTCTGGATCTTGCTTATTTTTACTTAAATCTCCCTTCATCAAACAATACATCACTATGCTGCGCAGCAAAGATTTGATAGGTTTCCAAATAAAAATGGAAGTCTAGCTATATACCTCTTGCTTTACTGTTTCTTTGTTTGTATGTTCATTGGGTAATCACGGTGATACACCTAACGGTTCAGTATGCTTTTCTAACATCTACAGTTCTTGTTGTTTAATAATAAGAAACTGTGAAAAAATTGATAATGACCTTAGTTTTACAGAAGCTTAGAAGTTAATTCATTTTTCAATACACCAACTTCCAGGTAGGAGATGTTGACAATGATGCCCCAACTGCAAAGCGAATGCGGCGATTGTCTTCAGATGCTCTACAGGATATGATCAGTGGTGAGGAGCTCTCTCTATATGGCTCGGCTCCAAATAATGCTGAATCTGCACAGGTGGTTACCTCTTTATATTTAATATGATGCATTTCATGTAAGTGAGACGAGTTGTCTAGACAATGTGAACATTTGTTTTGATTTTCCTAAGAAGAGGTATTCTGGTTTATACAATGCCTTGACAAGTTGAGGAGTCTCTGAAATTTTGCTTTGTCGAAATTTTATCTGATTTTTTTACTGTAGTCAAACATATTTTACAAACTCAACTTTTAAATATTATACTACAAAATTGAAGATATTTAATATTTTAGTGTCTAAGAAAGTAATTGCAGTAATTTTATATTTTTAGATTAATGTCAAATATTGTTTTATTAATCTAAAATATCAAATTGTGATGAGAAATTTTAAATCTAAGATTGATATGGCTTTCGTGAGGTCTTCAAAACTGTTTTTATAATTTTTTTCGATTTGTTTTTTTCGATTCAATATGTTCACGGTTCGATGATCTTGACTGCACATTGAGAAATGTGTTGATCATGTTTATCATTTTCTCTTTCTGAATGCAGAAATCATTTTCATTTGCTGTGAGAGATTCATTGATAAATGTTGGACCATTGAAAGACTTCTCTTATGGTTTGAGGATCAATGCCGATGCCAATGCAACTGGGTTTGCGAAGCAAAGTAACTATGAACTGGTTAGCACACAAGAATGTAATGTGACTATTGGTTTATGGTTGTTGATAAAACTTATAATATTCTTTGGATATCTTTAAGGTCTGCTGTTCAGGGCATGGGAAGAATGGTTCTCTTAGTGTACTTCGTCAGTCAATTCGACCTGAAATGATCACAGAGGCATGTATCCTTGATAAAAAGCTTTATGCCTTTTTTCGCTTTACATTCATGATTTTGATTGTAACTTGTTGAATTTGGATACTTAAATTTTTACAACACACATTTATGTTTTTTTAACCACTTAACTCTTGGTACATTTGTTCTTAAAAAAAAGTATTTCCTCAAATCACTGTAAATAATTTTATGTCGAAAGCTTTTTGAGAAGGTTGAAGCTACTTGCGATTCTATGAAAATTTGTTGACTATTGTAATTATCAATAACTAGTATATCCTTTATATCTTGAATAGGCGTCTTATTTTGTAGTATAATAAAATTTTGGACGTATGTCCCTTTTGGGCTGCTGTTGGAAGAGTTAAAAGTGTTTATTTGAGAATTTGGACTCAATCTTAATGTTCGGTGAACAAAAGTATTCAATTGTTTTAAAAAGGTACAGTATCTTAGACAATCTGGCAAAATGTACCTTTTGAGATTTGTTTTTCTAATAATGTAGAAGCAGTCAAAAATATTTTGTTTTATTTTAATCTTTTAAAATTTTGAATGATGGTATTTACTACCCAGTTGTGTATGATTCATTTTATTATCTCTCAATTCCATATAAACTTTATATAATTTAATAATGAATATCATCATTTGTTAGCTATTATAATTGATAAATCACTTCTAGGGAATTAGTTTACCAGTGAGTTGCTGATTTTTTTCACAGCTGATTATTTTAAAAGCAAAACTATAGTGATGTTAAAAAAACTACAAGAATACCAACGGGTCCTTAATCTTCTTATGTTTTTTAATTTTCATGCTAATGATCATTGAACTTTGTGCAGGTAGAATTACCTGGTTGTAAAGGAATTTGGACTGTTTACCACAAGAATACTCGAGGACATGCCAATGATTCTTCTAGCGTTGTTGCAGATGATGATGAATATCATGCATATTTGATCATTAGTCTGGAGGCTCGTACAATGGTAATATACATCTTTTTCCATTTGGAAAGATACGTTCATTATTGTTTTTTATATCTTTCATCAATGACTGTAATGCTGTATTTCCTTTTTTTAAGGTGCTTGAAACAGCTGACGTCCTTACTGAAGTTACAGAAAATGTTGACTATTTTGTGCAAGGAAGAACAATTGCAGCGGGGAACTTGTTTGGAAGGTGAGAAACAATCTAGCATTAGATATTTGAAATAATTACTGATTAGGCTGTCTTACAATTTCATGTTCATCAAATTACATGTCTGCAAACCTTTTTAATCTTATAAGCTCAATATGTTCTAAATGCTGGAACATGGATGTAGTAATACACTTTTAACTGATCTTGGTTGTGCATGCAAATCAATCTCCTCCCTTGTTTTTATTATGGCTTTTCGTTTGTTGCTCTACATGTATTCTTTTTTTTGTAGTCATTTTCATCTTGGATTTGTGGTTAGTTTTGTTCTTTCTTTTTTGTGTATGAAGGTGACCAATTTCATCCAATATGTGATGTCGCTCCAAGTCAGCAATTAAGTTATCGTGTTTGTTCATCAATCCTCTATCTATATTTTCTTTTCAGTGTTTGAGCGTTTTTGAATCCTGTTGGCCACAGAAGTATACATTTTATTATGTGTTGATTTTTTAATGCTAGTTAAATTAGTTGTTTCATATCGAGGGAGAGGTAGATAACTTACTTTTTCTTCAACTAGGCGTCGAGTTGTTCAGGTTTATGAGCGTGGTGCCCGGATTTTGGATGGTTCATTCATGACACAAGATTTTCCCTTTGGAGCTCCAACTGTTGAATCTGGTTCTACCTCTGAGAGCAGCTTTGTGTTGTCTGTCTCAATTGCTGATCCGTACGTTCTACTGAGAATGAAAGATGGAAGCATTAGAATTCTTATTGGAGGTATGCCAAAGGATACGCAAATTACAGACATATTATACAAAAATAAAAAATTAAACCAACCAAGTTTCACTTGATCAGAGACAAATTAAAAGTTGATTTAATCTGATTTATGTCTATGTGTGTGCATAAAACAACAGATTATGGGGAAACAGTCTGAATGAGATTTTCTAAAAATATGATGGAAAATGCACCAGTGCTACAGGAAACCGTGATATAGATATTGGAACATAGATTAAAGAGACCTAAAATATTATTAGATGCATTAGCTAATGTCCTGGTCATTTCTATACTTAATTACCCATTTTCCAAGTTTGACAAACAGATCCTGCTTCCTGCACTGTTTCTGTAAGTACACCAGCTGGCTTTGGAAGTCCAACTAAAGCAGTATCTGCGTGTACACTTTATCATGATAAGGGATCTGAGCCATGGCTTCGAAAGACAAGTACAGATGCATGGCTTTCTTCAGGTGTTGGCGAGGCAATTGATGGAGCAGACAGTGCTGCTCAAGATCAAGGCGATATATACTGCGTTGTTTGTTATGATAATGGTGATCTTGAAATTTTTGATGTGCCTAGTTTTGCATCAGTGTTCTCTGTAAAAAAATTTGGATCTGGAAAAGCAAATTTGGTCGACATACTAGCACGAGCACCATCAGAAGAATCTCTAAAGATGATGAACAATAGTGGTGAAGAATTAAGTGGCCATGGCCGTAAAGAGTCTATGGTGAATCTTCAGGTTGTTGAGTTGGCCATGCAAAGGTGGTCTGGAGAACATGCTCGCCCTTTCCTTCTTGGAATTCTGAGTGATGGGACTATTCTTTGTTATCATGCCTATATCTTTGAAGGTCCTGAGAGTACCTCCAAAGATGAGGGTTCCATTTCATCTGAAAATTCTGTTGGCTTAAATAGTGTTAGTGCTTCTCGGCTGAGACATCTGAGATTTGGTCGTGTACCCTTGGACATTAATACAAGGGAGGATACACCAAATGGCACAGTGTGTCATCGAATACATATCTTTAAGAATATTGCTGGTTATCAAGGGCTATTTCTTTCTGGTTCAAGACCATCATGGTTTATGGTATTTAGAGAACGTCTTAGAGTTCATCCACAGGTAGGCTGGGTGTCTATTTCCATAATAGGAGAACTGCCTCAGTTCTGATCTTAACATTATGTTCTGGCCAAGTTGCAATTGTCTTCTTTTTCTCCCCTTTATTGTACTATACAATGTCTGTTATTCTTTACCGTCTTCCTTAAGATTTCTCTCTCCCACTTTTTCTCTCTCCCACTTTTTCTCTCTATCAAATTACAGAAAAAACAATGCTAGATTTATTTTTTTTAACTATCTTATTGTACACGTAAAAAAATCAAGTTGTGATTAATTTAATTAAAGTGCATTTAATGTTTTATAATTAAAATAATTATTTATAATATTTGTTGCACTAAACACATTTTGATATGTTAAAAATATATGTTAACAAAATATTACGTCCTTACAAAAATATCTTCAATCTATTTAAATATTTAGGAATCAAGTGTAGTTTATTTTATGATCATTTTTTGTTTTCCGTACTTATACATGTAAATTTCTAATCTATCCTTTCTTTTCTTTTTTTCAGCTGTGTGATGGATCTATTGTTGCTTTCACTGTTCTGCATAACGTTAACTGTAACCATGGACTAATATATGTCACATCGCAGGTTAGAGAATAATATGATTCCCCTTTCAGAGTTTGCTGTGTATAACTTCTTCGTCTTGTTGTATTTCCAGGGCATTTTGAAAATTTGTCAACTTCCATCGGCATCGATCTACGACAATTACTGGCCAGTACAAAAGGTGACTACCTGATATTTTTAAAGGACTAATCCATTTATTTGCAAATGACGACCTTGCTGATTTTTCCTTCTTCATTTGCTCAGATACCTTTAAAATGCACTCCCCATCAGGTCACTTACTTTCATGAAAAGAACTTTTATCCAGTGATAGTTTCATATCCGGTGAGAATTCGCTTCACTTTTATGTATATATTACATTAGTATGCAACATCCATGCAAACATCTGTGTTCATGTGCGTATAAAATTTCACTTATTTGATACCCATCAAAATGCCCCTATTATGTACTTATGTGTGTGGTAAATTTATCCTTATATTTTCACTCATTGTCGTGCCTATGATCATTATTTTTTACATTCTCTGCAACTGGGTCCTTTGAGAATTTTTCCATTTTAGGTTGATGGGCCAAAATTTAAGCTCTCTCAATTTCTTATTATTTCCTGTTATGATTTGTTGGAAGTCTGCTGATATCATTGTCAAGGAGCGTAGAAAGTTGTGGTACTTGGCTTTCTGAAATCTTGTAATGAAATGTTTTGCTAATTGTACATTATTTTCTTAAGGTACATAAACCATTGAGTCAAGTTCTGTCTTCCATGGTCGATCAAGAAGTTGGCCACCAGGTTGAGAATCATAACTTGAGCCCTGAGGAGTTGCAACGGACATACACTGTGGATGAGTTTGAGATTAGAATTTTAGAACCTGAAAAATCTGGTGGACCTTGGCAAACAAGAGCTACAATACCCATGCAGAGTGCTGAAGATGCTCTTACCGTGCGAGTTGTTACGCTGTTTGTAAGTCTTTTGAGCCAGTTTATTATTGATTTTATTGGTAAATACCAAGTGTTTCCTCAACATCTTCCTCTTTCTTAGTTTATACTCTAGGGTTGCAAAAGTTTCGTTTGTTTTCTCATGCTATCTTATGTTCTGTAAATCTACACTCATAGTGTGTCGTCATGCAGAATACAACCACAAAAGAGAATGAAACTCTTTTAGCCGTTGGAACTGCATATGTGCAAGGTGAGGATGTTGCTGCCAGAGGACGGGTGATTTTGTTTTCGGTTGGAAAAAATACTGACAATTCTCAGAACTTGGTAACGTTCATATCTACTTGGCATTTCTTCTTATCTTTTGTAGTTTCTGTTTTGGGAAATAGACTTCTTGATTTACATTTGAAAGAAATAGGCATCTCTGTTATTTATAGTCTTTGTGTAAGCGGAGATCAGTTTAGGGAGGAGGTTATTAGGGCTGATTTTTTAGTAGATGAGAAGTTTGATACCTTTTTTGAAATACAACTAGAGAGTGATGCTGGATTTTTCAAGATTTGCTTGATGATTGTATTGCTATATCAGAAAAAAAAAATTTGACTGGGAAGTTGACTTCCTCTTCAACGCCTTAGAAGTTCCAATTCATTGCCTTCTTTATCAACTTCCTCTTCAACGCCTTAGAAGTTCCAATTCATTGCCTTCTTTATTTGGAAGGAGTCTTCTGTAGAAGCTTTTGTAACACTTTCATTTGAGGATATATTGTAATTTGAATCCATAATTTTTTCCCTTTTTAATACAATGTTTCCTCTTGGTGGACTTTTGAAATTTAGAATGACAGGGAAATGAATCACACAATATTTTGAAAGGAAGAAAAGAAAATTATGACAGACACACGCTCGCGCGCACGCGCACACACACACACATATATATATATCTATAGATATGTTGTAACTAAAATTATTACTTTATTGGTGAAATTTTCAGATCTCGGAGATCTATTCCAAAGAACAAAAGGGTGCCATATCTGCTCTAGCCTCACTTCAAGGTCACTTGTTGATAGCCTCTGGTCCTAAAATTATTCTACATAACTGGACCGGAACTGAGTTGAATGGCATTGCATTCTATGATGCTCCACCATTATATGTTGTGAGCTTAAACATTGTATGTATTTTCAACAACTGTTACATAAGTTGTTTTATGATAAGAATAGTCCTCTCTTTTCTTTCCCCTTACTCTCTCCCCTTGCAAATCATTCTCGAAAAAAATTAAGAATGAATAAAAGATAAAAAACAAAACTTAAGAAATGGTTACAGTTGAAGGTTGATGCTCCAAATGTAAAGCAGAAGATTAAAAAATTTCTCTAAATGTAGAGCCATGGCTCACTTGCGTGTTTTTTTTCTAAATTAGTAAAACTTTAACGTTTTATTAGAACCTACTCCTTGCGGAGTCTTCTTCTTCCACTTCTTTTTCTTATTTGGTATGGTTGAAAATTTATCTATCAATGTTGTAGGTTAAGAACTTCATTCTTCTCGGAGACGTTCATAAGAGCATATATTTTCTTAGTTGGAAGGAGCAAGGAGCTCAACTCAATTTATTGGCTAAGGATTTTGGTTCTCTGGATTGTTATGCAACAGAATTTCTGATTGATGGAAGTACCCTGAGCCTGGTTGTTTCTGATGATCAAAAGAACATTCAGGTAAAAACGTCCCTGTTCATTGTATTCTTCTACAGCATAAATATGTTGAATGGATAAGTTATTCACCTTGTGCATTTCTTGTCTAGATTATTTATTATTACTTTTAACTTTTAGATACTTTTCTCGTCTTGCATTGTGTTTCCTTCCTTGATACTCCTGCCAGCATGTATTACTCATCTTTTCTCCCAAATACAAGCTATTTAGGATTTATAAAAGACGACTTAGTTAATTCAGCTTTCTCTTTGTCATGAGTATGACAATGATATAGTTTTTTTGTTAATTGTTGAAACAGATATTTTATTATGCTCCTAAGATGTCTGAAAGTTGGAAAGGGCAAAAGCTTCTCTCACGTGCTGAATTTCATGTTGGTTCACATGTCACCAAGTTCCTACGGTTGCAGATGCTTTCAACAGCATCTGATGGTTCTGCTCAAGTCATGGACAAAACCAATCGCTTTGCCTTGTTATTCGGCACCCTCGATGGCAGTTTTGGTTGTATCGCACCTCTCGA